>CM074301.1:13752500-13825000 GCA_037194245.1 Opsariichthys bidens | reverse complement strand
TGTTAAGTTAACTTACAAGGCGAAGAAAAAGACTTCTCAGATTCACGTGTGAACGGACAGCGCCATGAAAACGGAATCAAGACCTCGTTTGATGACGTAGCTGATTCTGATTGGTTGAAACTCAGAATTCTGGGTCATGTAGTTCTTAAAGTCTCTGTCACGTAATCTTTATTACATTTACACTTTATTATACACTTTAACGATGATTTTTTTTAATAGTAATTGTATTATGATATACAACCCTAGAATATATTTGAAGTCGTCAGGCAAACTATTCTCTTTAAATCGTCTAAAGATAAAAGCGGAACTACATTTTCAGTTAATTGTAGTTTCTTCCCGGGCAGAATTGACAGTGGAGCTCGTTACATGACCTGGGAGAGTTACGTTTAATGTGAAGAAGCTTTCAAGATGTCAAAAGTCTGCTTTTATTTATCACGATTTTCTTTGAATCACAATGTTTTTATAAATCGAAGGCATTTGAATAATTCAAGGTAAGTGAATAATTGTTCTTGTATGGATTATGAAATCACCGGCATTCACCTCCATAGGGTTTGTTTATCAAATTTGTTCTACACTGTACATTAATGAATGAAGACAAACCTTTAATTAATTGATTGTTGATCATTGAAATGTATTTCTTGAACAGATTTCTTCAAACACTCTTTAATTGTCTGCTGACCTTGACTAGAGTTTTAGTCACAATCATTGTTTTTGACAAAAATACGTATCTCTAATGTTATTTATTATGTTTAAGCAGATCTTTAAATGTAATGTGTTTTATTAAATGTTCATTGTAGACTATGTGCCACAAGGACGCTGTCCGTAACATCACAGCTTTATGCAGAGTCCAGAAAACCTCCGGATGAGGATGATGATGATGAACCAGTATCAAAACCCATCAAGTTCTCAACCAGCAAAGCCAGTCACCGAAGCTGGAATGTGGATCGCTCCCTGGGCAGCAATTACGAGCGTCCCTGGTGGAAAGTTCTACCCATCAGCCTCTTCGGCTTGGGCTTCCTCCTCTGGTGCGCATTCAGGAAAGAGACGGAGTTGGACGAGTCTCTGGAGAAAAATCTGTATGAACACTTACCGGGACTGCTGTCGGATGTAGAACAGGAGGAAGTCAAAAACAAGCCGTCATAGTGGCTTAAGAGACATTTTCCATTTGTGATGTGTATTTATCATTTAAAGATGCCTTCAGAAGTAAAATGCTTTCTCCAAACGGAGTCAGGAATCAAATCTGTTGAAATATCAAACTTACCGTCCAGACACTTGAAAGCGACTGCTTTAACATCTGTAGTTGTTTTAAGTCAGAGACACTTGAGAAAGAATTGCAAGCTTAATGGAGAAACTTCTGAATTGTGGTGTGACTGCTGATTTACGAATAATATCAGGGAACCAATGATTGAACACATTGAGAACAGGCCTTCATTAAGTGATACTTGATCTGTATAATAAACTGTATAAACTAATTATAGCTGCAGGTTTTTACTTTACAAGACATTTAAAATGAACTAAAACATGACTTTAAACCCATTTAAAAATGCTTACAGTTGAAATACTACTTTGATAACATAGTCATAAGAGGCTTTTACTTGCTCAGCATTTTCAGGACCCAGAGTATTTTAAAGGGGACCAGTTACACAAGATATAAGTTAAGTCTCTTGTGTCTCCAGAATGTGTCTGAAGTTTCAGCTCAAAATCCCCCACAGATCATTTATAATCGCTTGTCAAATTTGCCCCTATTTGGGTATGAGCAAAAACAGTTGTGTGTGTCCCTTTAAATGCAAATGAGCTGCTGCTCCCACCCCCTTTCCAGGGGAGGGCGGAGCTTTATCGGCTCAACAACAAAGCTGGAGAATCTCACGCAGACGGTGTTCATCCTTACATTGTTCAAACCGGAGTCGACACTGATGGAGAGACTCAGGAAGAAGTTCCAACTTTTAGACGTTTCTGAACGGTTAGTGGATAAATTGATGTAGTTGCTGTGGAGTTGATCAACTCGACTAGCCGTTGTCATGTTCATCTTTTGTGGCAATCCAGGATTGAATTGAAGCAGTTCAGCATAAAATGACAGCATCAACGCTCAACAACCCTTTCTATTCTCTACAGCAGCTCAACATGGCCTCACCCCCTTTGTTGTGTTCTTGGGGGTGGAGTTTATGTAAATTTTAGGGTTAGTGAGGTCACCATCCCAGGAAAGCAGCTTGTAGCACCTACAAGCAGTTTAAAAAGCCACATCTGTAAGAGAATCTCCCTTTGAATACATTTATGCTCAAACAGTAACACTAAAGTTAAAACTATGAAATAATCAAGGACCCCAAGTATTACATTAACTTGTAAATTGGACCAAGGAGGCAGTTCTAGAATTCTAAATGTGTATGCGCGTCTCAAACACACATACCTCTCATGTGAAACCCAACTGAAGGCAAAATGAGCAGTAACAAAAGATTGAGGTAGTGGAAAGTTTATTTACAACCAAATGGCCACAATAGAAGAGAAACCCAATAACGATAGAAATAAAATGGACACATTCTAACCCATCATGAAGCATGCAGACTAGGCAGAGGTATATGAAAGTCTAAAATACAAACTTTAAAACCCTGAGGAGCTCCGGGAATGTTCTGACGCTGCCCCCCCTACTATCAGCTTGAACCACAAGATAACCCCTCCCCTACCGCAACTACCAAAAAAAATACAAAAAATAAACTTGAAATACACAGTCAAGAGTGTAAGAACCCCAATGCCCCTCCCACCCGACCCCCCCACACAACAAACCCCTCCCTCATATATTCCTTCACACACAAAAAAAAGTTGAGTAAATGGTAAAGTTTAAGCACGCTCTCCACGGATTCGACGGGCCAACTGGATGTCTTTGGGCATGATGGTGACACGTTTGGCGTGGATGGCGCACAAGTTGGTGTCCTCAAACAGACCCACCAGATATGCTTCGCTTGCCTCCTATAATTCAGAGAGAGAAAACATCATTAGGAGAGACCAAAAGTGTGAGTGAAGCATTAGGTCAGAGGTTCTTATCCAGGCATCCGGGGCTCACTAAAGTGTTTCGAAATTATTTAAGAGTAGACAAAAGCAATAAAAGAAGCTAAAAATTATTAAAAATTGAAATTTATTATAACATTTTTCAGATTAAACCAAGCTCTGAAATTTTATTGGGTAGAACGTCAAATATTATGGACAACGTGGGGGCTCGAAAACCAAAAGTTTTACATCCACTGCATTCGGTAGAGCCACACAAAATACGACTACAAAACGCACCTGCAAGGCGCCAATGGCAGCGCTCTGGAAACGCAAGTCGGTCTTGAAATCCTGAGCAATCTCACGAACCAGACGCTGGAACGGAAGCTTGCGGATCAGCAACTCTGTGGACTTCTGGTACCGACGGATCTCACGAAGAGCCACAGTTCCTGGACTGGGGGGGAAAAAAAATAATGCGTTTAGTTTCTATTAGGACAAAATAAAAGTTGCAATTACTTCCATTCACACACACACATTGTATATACAAGCTTTGCATAGTAAAACATGTTAATTTTACACAATTATATAAATGTACATCCATATAAATTTAGACATGTACACACTGTATACACACACTCACATACAAGCATATATACACCGCGTGTGTGTTTCTCACCGGTATCTGTGGGGCTTCTTGACTCCACCTGTAGACGGCGCACTCTTCCTGGCAGCCTTGGTGGCCAGCTGCTTCCTGGGGGCTTTACCACCAGTGGATTTACGGGCAGTCTGTTTGGTACGTGCCATGGCACTCTAATGAAGCGGTCTGAAAGGAGACAAGAGCTGATAAGACAACAAGCAGCCGCGGGGAATTCCGCGCGCCATGACGTAATCGACAACAAAACTCAGCCCCGCCCCTAATAAAGTCCCGCAGTTACACATTTAAATTGAAGAAAAAGCGACTTGGCAATATCCTAGCTACTAATGTACAATCATGTGGCGCCATTTTATGAGATCGAAGAAACGCAAGCCAGGTGGCAAAATAAATGTATAATTCTATAAACGTACGGTTTTAGTGAATTAAGGTGGATGCGGATTTACTTCGATAAATAAACACGCGTGTTGTTGTGGCGAAACAATAAGCTGAACTCATAGTGGGACACTGGGTCACACACACACACACACATAACCGAGTCCCATTCAACACACACACACACACACACATATTGACTGAAGGCAAAAATTTTCAACTGTAGTCGGTTTGATTCAACCACTCAGAAACTAGTACTACAAATACACCATATCCGCTTCAATTAAGGCAAAATGGATTAGAAACAACCGGCAAAATGAGATACAGAACCTCTGGTTTATACAGTAGTGAAGTCCACCATCTCAGGTCGAGACACAGACACGTTTCTCGCTTTATGTGTAACATGGCGCCCAAGAACACCAATTACAGCCTTTTCTTTGTCTACACCGACAATTCAGCAACTCCATATGAAAGTGTTTAAATGAAAAACGACGGGAATTGTTAAATAACGCACTAAAATCGAGTACTTAACGTTTAAAAATAGCGAGAGAACTTCTGAGAGAAAGCAGAAGTAAATATGAACTCGCGCTCGTTAGCTTAGCTTGTTGCTAACGCGACAAAAAGGGTCTAAAAAAAAACCCGCCGTTTGCGAATTCAAACACCGAAAACAGATTGAAAGATGGCGCGCGCGCTCAAATATTTTAGACACTACAGAATCTTAACGTGTTAAATACACGATGTGATAGGTATTTGTTAGTATAAGATCGTCCGTTAACGATACTTACGATTTTCTGTTTCGGTTAATCCGCCAAACCCAAAACAAGGAACCTCGGTCACGCGCAGAGCGAGCGTCCCTACATTTATACAGTGCGCGCGTTAAGTCACGCCCACGTCGTCTCTCATTGGCTGAAGGAGCCGGGGGGCCTTCTTTAGGACTATATTAGTAATAGCGCGGTGTTGATGTAATTGTAAAAAGCCATTTCCGTTCCGTTTCTACTGATGAATCAGATTGTTAAAACGGAAGCCAATGGCTTCACGACTGTATATTTGTGAAAAGATGCTTTTAAAAATCTGAACCAGTTTGGTGTCGATTACATAATCACAGTGTAAGAACAACCGTCCCTAACGGTTCCTTTTAATAATTATAACTCTTAAAAAACATTTATGATACATAATCGTTTGATCGTCGAAACAAAATACAATGCTTTTGAGATCCACTACTTTTTATTGCAGTCTTTGTGTGTTACCATTGCCTGTGGAGGGTAAATTATATTACGCTGCAGTAGGAACCTTTAGAATGGCATATTTGTTATCGACGGAACTCTTTCTTTGGTGCACAGAGATATTTACATTCACACATGAGTAGGATTTAAAAATCCTACACTTCGATTAGAATTAACAAACTGACTCTTATCACATTTCTGTTTGATTTTTGCTTAAGTGATGCACACTTGATATATGATAAGTGGGTTTTGGTTTTTAGAAGATTAAAACTCCAGCTATGACGGAGGATTCAATTGGAACAGGTAAGATTTCCCTACAAACCATTTTTCTAGGTGAATGTATTGAATGTACGTGAAATTATGCAGAGTTTTTATATTTAAATACACTCTATGGCTTAGTAGCATCCAAAGAAATGCTGTCAATTTGTTGATGTTTTTCAGGAACACCCAGAATTCTGGGAAACGAGAAAAGCACGGATGGCAGGAGTGAAGAGGCAGTGACTGACACAGTTCTGCCCCCCAAAACAACATCCCAAAGCTCTGAGGCTCCCGCCAATGCTAAAAAACCCAAGAAGAAGAAGAATAAAGCAGGTGACAGAAAAGACAGTCAGCAGAAAGGGATAAAAAGCACAGCTGAGGAAACATCTAAACAAGAGACCACAGAATTAGTAAGCGCATGCACATGATTAGGAATCATCAAAGACTGTATAGAAAATGATATTTACATATACATTATTTATCATTGTGTTTACATGTATACGCTGTGGCAAAAACAAACAAATAAGTTGCTTTTATAGCGGTGTGTGTGTGTGTGTGTGTGTGTTAGACTCCTGATGAGCAGATGAACCGAGAGCTGGACTGGTGCATCGAACAGCTCGAGCTGGGCCTGAGAACTCAAAAAACCTCCAGCAAACAAAGTGAGTGTGACAACACTACAAATACAACATCTATATATAGTTTACACAAACTCTGGACTAAAAAACTATATACATATGCTGCGTTCACCTCACGCCGTGTCGTAATTACTGTCATTTTGAGATGACGACGTGTGACGTTTTACTCTGAGATGTTCACGACTTCAGGCTGGGAATTGACAGTTCGCACAGACGCTTTAGTTACTGTTGCTATGTTCGACAAGCAATGCGCTCTCACGCCACACATCATGTTCATATTTAAAATATTGTAATTTTGTAAAGAAGTTTAATCAATAAATAGCGTCTAGTGTGTCTTTAATGTGTCGTGACAGATCGCTGTCGCTCCTCGATCATCTCTTCATACTAGTTCATTTATAGCATCAAATAAACATGAATGAACATCAGAAGGAATGTTGTTTCAAGCGCGGAAAGACATTCAAGTTCACAAACGTTAATCTACTAACTCCCCTGACTGCTTTGTCAGACAAAATCTGATTGGTCAGATCGCCTGTCCGGCAAAGGGTCAATGATACATTCCTATTGCACAACTATCAACGCCTAAATCAATCTGCAGAAGTCAGGTGGTACAGCGGTCAAATGGTAGAAGTAAAGGCTCTCAGACAACAAGGATGTGAACGCTTTTTACAAGATGATTTTGACGTGGCATGAACACACCTGCATGTCTCTGTTTAGGGGAAGAAGCAAGTCGTGCTCTGAAGACTTTACGCAGCTCCAAAGCTCCCTTGGTGAAGAAGAGGCAGGTGATGCGAGCGATCTCAGGAGACTACAGGAAGAAGATGGAAGAGGAAAAAGCCAGACAGTTCAAACTCATACAGTCAGGTAAGGCTGTGTTTATTTATATATATATATATATATATATATATATGCTTATTTTGCAATAAATTTAAAATATATGTGAATTATACATATAATTTTATACATACAAGTCTTGTTCCTTTTGTCTGATTTTTCAAAAACATTTTTGCTTCAAATCAAAGTTTGCGTTGATTCACCTCATAGCTGATTGGCTTGTTACATGACTTATAAAGAATATTTTGTAATCTATTATACAATTTATAGTAAAAAAAATTACTTCCTGTTGCACTCTACGTCCTTGTGTAATCGACCCATATATTTACATATATAAAGACCCAATTTATATAAAAAAATGATTATTATAAATATTTTTAAGCTATTATTTGGATTCTATTCTGTTTTTTTTCTTCTGTTCACTGTAGTACTGTGCTGTTATGTATTATTTAAACAATTTCACAATTTACTGTTTTTTTTTAATCATTTTTGTTTGTTTTAAATTAATTTTAATTTAGATTTTATTCATTTTTACACGGTTTTACCTCTTAAGCTTATTCACTGACCCATTCTGACTGTATGAAATAAAATGACCATCTCTGTCTCCATAGCGATGACCTCTGCCCGGGTCACCACTGTCTCTGAGCATAAACCAGTGTTCCACCGTCGAGCTGAGAGAAACGCACAACCCACAGACAAAACGGATAAATCTCAAGAGACTCTGCAAGGGCCCCGGGAGACAAATGAACACACAGAGACTGATGACGACACGAAACCTTTTGTATTCACTAAAACGCATGAAGAGTTTTGCTTCAACTTCGATTTGTGACCGTACACATTAACATCAACGAGCAGGATCTGTGCCTTAAGTAATTTTGCTGCACATTCTTTATGCATTTCATCATGAATATAATATTGCTAATCATATTTCACGTTTTAAAAATGTTCACAATGCTTTTGTTCCTGCCTTAGAAAAGAAGTAGGGAAAAAATGCAATTAAAGTGAATACAAAAAATCTTTTCTTATATGTTAATTTTGTGTGTGTGTGTGTGTGTGTGTGTGTGAAAATTAATATTATATACACCCTTTTATATAATTTATTATATGTGCCTTTTTTTCTAATCAATGCTATGGCAACGTCGTTAAAAGTCATCCGTTATGAATGTCAGCTTATTTTTAAAATAATTTAAGTGTACGATTTCACCTCAAGACAACGCTTTCCTTTAAATTCTATGTGTGAAAAAAATCTTTGCAGTTTATCAACAAACGTGTTGCTGTTAGAAGCAACGTGAAACAACGTAAAATTTCAGTGCTGGAGTAGAGGCTCATGGGATATGCAGTTCTACATTGCGCGCTTGCCGTTCATACTATATCATGGGAAACAAACAAAAGACTACAACTCCCTGTGTGCTCTCTACGACATATTCAACAACACTCCCCGGCTGGAGCACAAAAAACTTCCTTTGAGTTGCCGCTGCTGTTGCGATTTCTGAACAAAACTTTGAATTATTTAAAGGTTTGTAAGCTTTTAGTTGTCGGGTGCTTTATTTAGTTGCTGAGTTATGCGTTTATGTCACTAACTGTTATTGTAAAAAGTTGTAATTTCCATATTTTGAGTTTGGTTTAACTGTTTATTACTAATATTTTGAGCGTCATAACCATGTTATAAACATAATAATATGAATATGGATTGGAGTTTGAGATAACGAGCTAAAGTGATGGACGGACAATAGCCCTTTAAATGTCTGAGACCAGATAACGGAATATTATTTAACTGCAAATAATTTGAATAATACATATATATATATATATACACACACTTACTGTGAATATTGAAGCTCGTTTGCAGAGGAGGATGTCTGAACTGAGCGACGAGGCCAGCAGTGAGTCGGATCAGTTAGGCGCGAGTCTGTCCGTGTGGCTGGCGGGCGGTGGAGATGCTCTGATCGGCCCGGAGGAGCTGAACGTCCCGCTGGATCTTCACACCGCCTGCTCTATCGGACAGTATGATGTGGTGGCCGAATGCATCCGCAGGTAAGATTGAATATGTTTGCTGTTCATGCATGTGACCCAGATAACCGTTTTTCGAAGAAACAGACTTTAAAGTTATCATGAAATCAAAATTGACCAAATTTTATGTAATATTGCAGGATTTATAATAATAATGGTTTAATTATAATGGTAATTCGTCTGCACGTAATCTTTAATCAAAATAAGTTCCCCTCCCTCATGCAGCGGCATCTCTGATGACGTGTTTACTGGCGCGAGGGCGGGGCAACCTGTCACTCACGTGAGATCCACCAATAGCAAACTACAACCTTTCCTCATGGACAAAGTCAAGTCCCGCCCTACATTTTTTCTCCATTTCATTCGAATATAGTTCGTTTCTGCCACTGAAAAAAACTAAAAAAGTAATTGCGACTTTTTTATCTCACCTTTTTCTCGCAATTGACCCTTCGCAATGTAGTGAGAAATAGATTGCGGAGGAAAGAGGACACTGACAATGCGTCGACCGACAAGACAGAGCAGGTTACTTTTCATATGAAACAGTTTCATATTAAAATATTGTATTTTTTTTAAGAAGTTTAATCAATAAATAGCGTCTAGTGTGTGTGTTTAATGTGTCGTGACAGATCGCTGTAGCTCCTCGATCATCTCTTCATACTAGTTCATTTAGAGCATCAAATAAACATGAATGAACATCAGAAGGAATGTTGTTTCAAGCCCAGAAAGACGTTCAAGTTCACAAACGTTAATCTACTAACTCTCCTGACCGCTTTGTCGGACAAAATGGCAGATTCGGGGTTTACGATTGGTTAGATCACCTGTCAATCAAACTGCCGGCGAAGGGTCAATTGCGAGTTTAAGAGTCAATTGCGACTTCTATTCTCAGAATTGGGAGATATAAACTCGTAATTGGACTTTATAACTCGCAATTTCGAGTTTATATCTCACAATTGCGAGAAAAAAGTCAGAATTGCGAGATTACAAAGTCAGTTTTCATTTAAAAATGTTTTATTCCGTGACAGAAACAAGCTTTCATAGATATACGTACATGATCAACTATTGCAGCTTCCGTTTCTTTCATTGAAATTGATATAAAAGACACAGTTTTGGTTCTAAGGTTGTTTTTGGTTGTAAAAAAAACTAAACTAAAACTAAAAAAAAAATCCTAGAATATTGACATTAATGTTAATACTAACATAACAGCTGTTAGTCAGAATCGATACACTACATACAATGCATACAAACAATCATGTCTCAGATGCCTTAAAGAGGTTTTCATGACAACTGATGACTCATTTACCAATCGTTACCAGAAGCAAAAAAATGACTTATCTACAAAACCTTATCTATGATCCAAATGTTATTTCAGGGGAGACGTGGATTTGAATGGGAAGAACATTGGTGGTTGGACTCCTCTGATGTACGCTGCGTATATCGGTCACGATAGCATCGCGAACCTGCTGCTGGAGACGGGCGTCAGCGTCAACATCACCACGTCGAAAGGACTCACACCCCTGATGCTCGCCGCCAGCTGCGGAAACGAGAGCATCGCCTGCTTCCTACTGCAGGTGAGATTCACGTTAGGACTTCAAGAAAAGTTCTTAGTTGAATTATGCAGTTTCGTTCTCAAAAGACTGTCGCTGGACAATACTGGATGAGACTTTCTCTCCGTACAGCAAGGAGCGCAGCTCGAATGTAAGGATGTGCGTGGATGGACGGCTTTGTTGCACAGCACGGCTACTGGACATCAGCAGATGGTCAAATTCTTATTAGAGCGTCACGCCAATGCAAATGTCAAGTAAGTAACATTCGCATTCATTAATACAAACCTACAGGAAAATATAATGTCCTTCTAATTCTGTAATGAAGGGCGAGTCAGCGGATGAGATCCGAATGCGAGCTTTATTTGAAAATGTGGTCAAACAGGCAGCGGTCAATCAACAGCAAACAGGTAAATCCAAGGAAAGGCAGTAATCTTAAACTGTAGGCAGGCTGGAGATCAGGTCAGGCAGATATCAATCACAGTCCAGTATAACAAAGCAAGGGTCGGGACAGGCAGCAAGAATCCAACAACGAAAAACAGACAGGGTAATAACCGGAAAAAACAAGACAAAGATAAATGCTCAGAAATGCTACACGCTGGGAAAATAACAGGACCTCGCCAATATGTGTGTGTGCGCTGAGCTTAAATATGGTTTGGATAATGAGCTGCAGCTGGTGAAGCGATCAGTGATAGGTAAGGGGATTCTGGGAAATGTAGTCAGTGAGTGTGTGTGAAAGTGTGTAGTGCCCTCTAGAGGATCTGACGGGCACTTCAGCTGACGCTTGTTACACATATGTTCTATCAGAATAGCAGGCAATACTGTTTTTGCAGTTTGTTTACTTTTCACAATATGCATGGGACATTTTCCAATCCCACAATGCAACGTGCTCTAAACACCGACCTTCAAGTTCCGATATAATGAATTAATTGAAAATTTTATCATCAGTATCTTGACTGAATTTTTGATCTGAAGCCCGCTGAAAGATTTAGACATTTTTACACAGAATTTGATTAAAAATCCAAAGTATTTTTTATTTGCAAAATTATACAACACTGGTTGTCAAAAGTTTGGAATAATTTAGATTTGTTAATGTTTTCTTCTGGTCACCAATGCTGCATTTATTTGATAAAAAAAAAAAACAAAAAAAAAAAACAGTAATATTGTGAAATATTAAAAGAACTATTTTCTATTTGAGTATATTTAAACTTATTTATGTGATGCAAAAAGGAATTTTCAGCATCATTACTGTAGCCTTCAGTGTCACATGATCCTTCAGAAATCATTCTGATATGCTGATTTGCTGCATTTACAACAAAAAGTTCTGTCATGAAACTCTAGGTGGCGCAGGCTGATCTGTCCTTATCGTCATTCTCTACACTGCACAAGTTGGTTCCTGCTGTAACAGAAGCTAATGAGCTCGCTGCTCAATCATCATTTGCTATAGCAGTTGTAATGCGCTTTCAGAGACCCTCCACCTTCCCCAGCTCCACCTGTATCGATCTGCTACAGCTTACTTGATCACAGCAGTGCGTCGTGTATGTAGCACATCTATCCCGCCAAGAGCAAACATATCAACATTGTCATATCCAATGCCATTTCAAACACTGACAGAATCATACAGTTCATATATTAACAATAGGATAGCCATTAAATATGAGAGCCATTAAACCTTTGACCACTGTCTTCACAGAGAGCCACTGTCAGGATTTACACCGCTCATGGAAGCCGCAGCGTCCGGCCATGAAATCATCGTTCAGTACCTCCTCAACCATGCAAGTGTGACTTTACTATGAAACGTGATTTATTTCAAATTAAAAATGAGATATTATTTATAATTATTTTGGAGGTGCATCAATCTGACAAATTTGTTCGCTTAATTATTCTTTGCATAGTTTTATAAAAATAAATAAAATCTAACCAAATTGTGACATCATTTCTTCTCCTCAGAACACATGAGTTTGTTCTAAATGATGCAAGAGCATATATTTACACCTCTAATATTAATATAATAAATGCACTTTTTTTCATGTGTTCTGTGTATGATTCAGGGTGTACGAACAGAGGAGAGGAACATCAAGGGAGAAACGGCGAGAGCTCTGGCTATGTTGTACGGACACACAAAAATCGCCAGCCTCATCGACATGCACGTCATGAGAGCCAAATCAGGTCAGTTACACGCCTCAGCATTTTTAATTTTCCTTTTTTATCATACGTGCAGAGAATAACACAACCTAATGTCTCTCTGTAGCCCTGTATGAGGAGTTGAGCTCCTCTGAAGAAGAAAGTTCGAGCCCTCGAGTCCGTTCAGCTCGCAACAGAACCAGAGGACCCAGCATTCACGACGGCCCTCAAGCTATCGCTCGCTTCAGAGTCGGCTCTAAACAAGGTACTCGCATGATATAGTTGTGTGCAAAAGTCTGGGGTGTGTAATATTTTTTATGTTTTCGAAAGAGTCCTCTTCTGATCACCAAGGCTGCATTTATTTTATGTTTTTTGTTTAAATATATGTTAAAATGTAATTTATTTTTCCGTGATGCAAAGCTGAATTTTCAGCATCATTACTCCAGTCTTCAGCTAAATCATGTGCACAGTTTACTAATTCGTTCCCTTGATTTGCTAAATCTTGTGCAAATAGTAAATTGCACAAGATTTAGTAAATCGAGGAAATTAAATAGTAAATCGTCCATACGATTTAGTAAATTGAGGAAATTAAGTAGTAAATTGTCCATACGATTTAGTAAAACGAGGGAACGATATAGTAAGTCGTGTGTACGATTTAGTAAATCGAGGGAATTAAGTAGTAAATCGAGGGAACAAAATAGTAAGTCGTGTGTAGGATTTAGTAAATCGAGAGAATTAAGTAGTAAATCCTCCATACGATTTCGTAAATCGAGAGAACGAAATAGTAAATCGTGTGTACGATTTAGTAAATCGAGGGAATTAAGTAGTAAATCCTCCATACGATTTAGTAAATCGAGGGAACGAAATAGTAAGTCATTTGTATGATTTAGTAAATCGAGGGAACGAAATAGTAAGTCATTTGTATGATTTAGTAAATCGAGGGAACGAAATAGTAAGTCATTTGTATGATTTAGTAAATCGAGGGAACGAAATAGTAAGTCATTTGTATGATTTAGTAAATCGAGGGAACGAAATAGTAAGTCATTTGTATGATTTAGTAAATCGAGGGAACGAAATAGTAAGTCATTTGTATGATTTAGTAAATCGAGGGAACGAAATAGTAAGTCATTTGTATGATTTAGTAAATCGAGGGAACGAAATAGTAAGTCATTTGTAGGATTTAGTAAATCGAGGGAATTAAGTAGTAAATCGAGGGAACGAAATAGTAAGTCGTGTGTAGGATTTAGTAAATCGAGAGAATTAAGTAGTAAATCCTCCATACGATTTCG
Organism: Opsariichthys bidens; assembly: GCA_037194245.1. Lineage (NCBI taxonomy): Eukaryota > Metazoa > Chordata > Actinopteri > Cypriniformes > Xenocyprididae > Opsariichthys > Opsariichthys bidens. The sequence continues at coordinate 13,811,089 of CM074301.1, read as the reverse complement.
TAAATCGAGAGAACCAAATAGTAAATCGTGTGTAGGATTTAGTAAATCGAGAGAATTAAGTAGTAAATCCTCCATACGATTTCGTAAATCGAGAGAATTAAGTAGTAAATCCTCCATACGATTTCGTAAATCGAGAGAACGAAATAGTAAGTCATTTGTATGATTTAGTAAATCGAGGGAACGAAATAGTAAGTCATTTGTATGATTTAGTAAATCGAGGGAACGAAATAGTAAGTCATTTGTATGATTTAGTAAATCGAGGGAACGAAATAGTAAGTCATTTGTATGATTTAGTAAATCGAGGGAACGAAATAGTAAGTCATTTGTAGGATTTAGTAAATCGAGGGAACAAAATAGTAAATCGTGTGTACAATTTACTAAATCGAGGAAATTAAGTAGTAAATCGTCCATACGATTTAGTAAATCAAGGGAATTAAGTAGTAAATCGAGAGAATTAAGTAGTAAATCGTCCATACGATTTAGTAAATCGAGGGAACGAAATAGTAAGTCATTTGTATGATTTAGTAAATCGAGGGAATTAAGTAGTAAATCGTCCATACGATTTAGTAAATCGAGGGAACGAAATTGTTAAAAATAGTAAATTGTGCGCACTACATCATGTGTGGGGCTCTGTACTTTTGAACTGTAGAGTACAAATGTTCTTTCATTGCAGAGGTTCCCGCAGCTCCGCCCGGATACATGACCTTCCGGGACGTTGGAGATCAGAGCGAGGGAATCTGCAATCGTGACGTCACTTCCCCCATAAACGAGCTCGACGGCCAGAGCAATAGCAGTAGAGGTGAGCTGCTCAGAAAGTGCCAATCCACGCATCCGCTAATAACGAGACATAATGTGATTCTGTTTCCACTGTGTTTGTAGATGAGCTGTTCTTTGATAATGACATGCCCACCATGAGGAGCAGCAGCAGCAGCAGTGAAGGCTTGTCTCATCTCCTCGGACTCAGCAGGGAGGCGTCTCTGGAAAGCAATGAGGTCCGAACCATCATGCATCACTGTAGCTTACAACAAACATCCCCGACAGACTGTTCACTCGATGTCTCATTCATGTTTGCAGGATTCCGATCAAGCGAAGAGGAGTTGTCCACGTCGATCCAACAAACTCCAGCACTCCAAAGGCAGGAGTCCTTACAACAGCGCAGGTTACCGTGAGGCGCCGTCTTCCTCTGGACCTCCTCCTTCATACACTGGACCCAAGGTGTGTGTGTGTTTGCAAATTCTTCTGTTGGATTCCATATAGCGATGTGTTCCTGACCTGTTCCTGTGAATGTGTCACAGGATCTAGCGGAGTTCCTGGAGCAGATCGGGTTCAGTAAGTACCTCCCCCTGCTGGAGGAGCAAGACATCGACCTGAGAATCTTCCTCACACTCACCGAGAACGACCTCAAGGAAGTTGGCATCACGTGAGTCTCCCTTCGCAGATTCAGCATCCATTTATTTTATTTTTATTTATCCCGACATGCTGAAATGAAAAGGCTCCAGTATGCCCATGATTCTACATGGGACACTCGGTTTAGAGAATGGTTGGATGGAAATTAATTTGATTGATTGAACTTTGCAATTTTTTATGTATAAAAATGTATTTGATTTTATTCAATTGTTTTTTGTTTTTCATTTCATTACATATAATTTGATTAAAATTGTATCTAATTTATTTAATTTTATTAAAAAGTAACTTATTTTATTGTATTTTAATGTATCCCATTAAAAAAAAGTATTTTATTAAAAATGCAATGTATTAAAATGTATCTCATTTAAATTATATAAACTTTTATTGTATTAAAAAATCTGTTTTATTTTATTGTACTAGTTGTTCTTTTCTCTTCAAAGTCTATTTGGTCCTAAGAGGAAGATGACATCAGCAATCGCCCGTTGGCATAGCAACGCCCGGCCACCCAGTGATGCGTTAGAGCAGGCGTACGCCGACCAACTGGAGGCTGAGATGCAGGAAATGGCCATTCAGCTTCATAAGGTACTGATTCACACGATCCATAGTTATTGCTAACTAAAACTTTTCATTAATTAAAATAAAGCTGATAAAAATATATACATACATTCACCAAAAGATTATTAGGAACACCTGTTCAATTTCTCATTAATGCAATTATCTAATCAACCAATCACATGGCAGTTGCTTCAATGCATTTAGGGGTGTGGTCCTGGTCAAGACAATCTCCTGAACTCCAAACTGAATGTCAGAATGGGAAACAAAGGTGATTTAAGCAATTTTGAGCGTGGCATGGTTGTTGGTGCCGGACGGGCCGGTCTGAGTATTTCACAATCTGCTCAGTTACTGAGATTTTCACACACAACCATTTCTAGGGTTTACAAAGAATGGTGTGAAAAGGGAAAAACATCCAGTATGAGGCAGTCCTGCGGGCAAAAATGCCTTGTTGATGCTGGAGGTCAGAGGAGAATGGGCCGACTGATTCAAGCTGATAGAAGAGCACCTTTGACTGAAATAACCACTCGTTACAACCGAGGTCTGCAGCAAAGCATTTGTGAAGCCACAACACACACAACCTTGAGGCGGATGAGCTACAACAGCAGAAGACCCCACCGGGTACCTCTCATCTCCACTACAAATAGGAAAAAGAGGCTACAATTTGCACGAGCTCACCAAAATTGGACAGTTGAAGACTGGAAAAATGTTGCCTGGTCTGATGAGTCTCGATTTCTGTTGAGACATTCAGATGGTAGAGTCAGAATTTGGGGTAAACAGAATGAGAACATGCCTTGTTACAACTGGGCAGACTGGTGGTGGTGGTGTAATGGTGTGGGGGTGTTTTCTTGGCACACTTTAGGCCTCTTAGTGCCAATTGGGCATCGTTTAAATGCCACGGCCTACCTGAGCATTGTTTCTGACCATGTCCATCCCCTTGACATGACCACTATGTACCCATCCTCTGATGGCTACTTCCAGCAGGATAATGCACCATGTCACAAAGCTCGAATCATTTCAAATTGGTTTCTTGAACTTGACAATGAGTTCACTGTACTAAAATGGCCCCCACAGTCACCAGATCTCAACCCAATAGAGCATCTTTGGGATGTGGTGGAACGGGAGCTTCGTGCCCTGGATGTGCATCCCACAAATTTCCATCAACTGTAAGATGCTCTCCTATCAATATGGGCCAACATTTCTAAACACCTTGTTGAATCAATGCCACGTAGAATTAAGGCAGTTCTGAAGGGCGAAAGGGGGTCAAACACAGTATTAGTATGGTGTTCCTAATAATCCTTTAGGTGAGTGTATATATATATATATATATATATATATATATTACAATTAAAAAATGTTTTAAGTTTTGATTTAAAAGTAATTGCATCTTGTAATTTGCATCTAGCTTGCTATTATTTAATACACTGTAAAATCAACAATGTGTCAAAAATGAGATTGTGAGTCTTTGAATGTACGTGCACTAGTTGACCTTCTAAAGTAATGTTATAATTGTTAAAGGTTGTGTTCAGGTGTCTTGGTGTTATATAACCATGTTGTTCATAAGGTTTTAACTGCCTTTAAATGAACAAAATCCGCACTTTATTTTCATTTAGTTGTGTAACAGTTCACAATAAAACAAACAACATGCTATAAAATGTGTCCATTAAAACACTTGGAGACCAAAGGTTGCCTTGCATAAAATTGAAGTTGTAAAAAACACTGGCAAACATTACCATCAATTTACCACATAATAACAGCAAGTCTGCTTTAGTTATTGTGTGGTTCTTCTAAGCTTTTCTTTACTTCCCATTTCAGCTTATAAATGTGTGTGTGTGTGTAGCGTTGTGTCGAGGTGGAGTCTCTACAGGCTCAGGTGTCTCAGGAGAAGGAGCTGCGTGCCGTGATGGAGGGATGTCTGATGGAGGAGAAGATGGCGTGGAAGAGCGTTCAGGAAGAGCTGCAGGAGAACGCCAAACGCTTTCAGACGCTGAGCGGAAAACTACAAGCCCTGCGCAGCACTCACACACAGCTCACGCAGGAAGACGGTCGAGCGGCGGGGAAAGGTGTGCAGAACCCGCCTATGGTTTGGTTGGCGTAAAATGCAAAAAAATCGGAATTAAGCTATAAATCTACGTACAAGAGGAAATTCATTCATTCATTCATTCATTCATTCCCACAATGCATTGCGAATAATGCAATGTTTGTGCAATACATTTTAAAAATGTTGTTGAAATCACACCGACTTGTGGCTTATATGAATGAGGAATGCAAAAAATATTTGCCCGCAAAATACTCAAAAACCTTTTGCTTTTCATTTATTTAAATGAAAAAAATTATTTATAAGTTTATATTGATGTATTTTGTAATTGCCTGCAAGTGTTTTGCTTGCGTAAATTATTTTCATTGTTTTTCAAATTTAAAAAAAAAGGAGAAAACTTTTTTTTATTGCAATAAATAAATAATAATAATAATAAATTGGATGCAAAATAAAGATACAATATTAGCTCCAAACCACAGAAGCTAGATAGATATATATATAGATATAGATATAGATATATATAGATAGATAGATAGATATAGATAGATATCCAGGGCTGGGTGGGTTACTTTTAAAATGTATTTCACTACAGATTACAAAATAAATGCTTTAAAAAGTCATTTGCAATGTATTTTGTTACATTACTCGAGTTTAGTAACTTAATCTAAATACTTTAGAATACTTTGGAATACTAATAAGTGTGGAACAAACACAAAAAATGTAATTACAAGTTTTTATCTCACAATTCTGACTTTTTCCCTTAGAATTGTGTGATATAAAGTTGCAATTGCGAGTTATAAAGTCAGAATTATGAGATATAAACTCACAATATTAAGAAAAAGAAGTCAGAATTGTCAAATGCAAACGGGAAAAAAATGAATTGTGAGAAAAAGTTGCAGTGACCGTTTTTACAATTATAAAATGACTCCCAAACAACTCTCACAAAAACATGAAAACAGTAAAAAACATGAAACTTAACTCTGCTTTTTCAGACGGTCAGAGTCAGAGAATCACCAATCGCTGTTTAAATGACATTAAAACTCAAAGTAATCACTTTGGTAATCTAAAACACTTTTCAGATGGAACTGTAATCTGATTACCAGCCATTTAAAATGAAATACAGTGACTCAAATTTTGTATTTTAAATACGGAACTAAGTTACTTGTATTTCGTTACTCCCCAACCCTGTGTGTGTGTATATATATATATATATATATATATATATATATATATATATCTCATGCTCGGTCCATCTTGAAAGTGGTGTCATTATCACTATATATCAGTTTTTCTATTAGAATGTCATTTTCTGGGAGCAGACTGTTGAGCTGTGGATTAAAACAGTAGAACAGAAGGATTTCAGGCTGTAGTAACAGCTGCTGTGATGTCTGTCTGTCGCAGGCGACGGGTTCACGTGCTCTCAGCTGCTGTCTAACGTGGAGGCTCACATGGCGGAGCTCGGTAAGACTCATTTGCACTCATCAAAACTGTACATAATATTGTCTATATTGTATATTTGTATTTTTATTCCTTTATTCTTATTATCTGTCTCTTGTCTTGTCGCTGTCACTTTGTTGCACTGTGGAGCTTCTGTCACTAAAAAAAATTCCTAGTATGTGTAAACATACCTGGCAATAAAGCTCTTTCTGATTCTGATTCTGACTTCCGCTTCGGGGTGTAATGCTTCCTTCACGTGAACTCATATTGTGTGTCTCTGTCCAGCTGACGGTCTGAAGGAAGTCCTCCACAGTCTCCAGCGTCTGAGCGCTTCAGAGAAAAGCTCACACAACTGGGAAGAATCCTAGTGGCTGCCAAAGGGTCAGTTTCTCTCGCTTGCATTTTACAATATACTCAAACAGGAAATGGGTCTTTTAATATTTCACAATATTACTGTTTTTATTGTATTTTTATCAAATAAATGCAGCCTTGGTGAGCAGGAGAGACTTCTTTCAAAAACCTGATTTCTTTTTAAATCACCTGTCGTTGCAGGACACTCGTTTTTACCGACGGAGGGTGAAAAACCACCCTGAACACACAGACGGCCGCACGGACGGGCCAGAGAGAGAGAACTGCGGTCGGTCCCGCATGACATGAGTTCAGATGGAGATGACGGGCCGAACGAGGAGCAAAGTCGACGGCGGGGTGGCCAAACATGACAAGCGGGCGAAGAGAGTCTCTCGCCTGTGCTCCAGTCACATGACTGCATCATGAGAACCGACCAGTCACAGACAGAGCTGTGTCTGACAAGGCGGAGCCAGAGAATTTGAACTGCCTGTCAGGAATTCAGTGTGAACACGGGACACTGCAAGCACAGACACTGTTTTTTGCTGTACAACCAATCGAACCTCTGATTAGATTTGTTTTATGACTATTTAAAGCCTTTTTTTTTCATAAATCAAACCTCAAATGATCTTTCCTCTCAATTATTGGTCTAATCTTATTCTCTTAAATCCGTTGCATGCTCTGAATACACTCATAGGGCGTCGTTTGTCAGAACCGGCCATATTCAGTTCAAAAATGTACATAGAAATTCATTCTGCTGGTGTTTCAAGAGCTGCACATCCAGGTTTATGGTCGTATTGGTGGAGCTTCTGTCAGATGTCAAATGTCAAATCCTCTGAATATCAATTTCATATGATCATTTTTTTAATGTAAATGAGCTTGTTTGTCATTATTTCTCAATTATGAAAAAAACTCTTGTAATTATGTCACATATATGTACATAAATAGAGTCTTTTAAAGTCTGGAAATAAATCTTTTTAGGCCTGTTGGGTATCTTTGCTTGAGCATTTGGAAGAACAAAGTGAAGACTCTTACCTGAGCCAAAAACAACACACCTAAACATCGGAGGAGTGGAGGTCAGGCCTCTATTTGGACATTTTTCCAGGATTCACTGCAGCATAAAATATGAAAGCAAATGAAATCTGCAAAAAAATGATGGCAGTTGTAGAGGCTGTATGAAGTGAGTCTCACAGGTGGAGAAAATCACACTAACTATCATCCACTCACCAATAACAAACACTGACTCGTGGTTTCAGCATTTCAGATGTTCTTTTTGTAAAATATTTTGTTGAGAAGTGCTTGCACTCACCTTTCTTTACAATAAATGCTTTAATATTATAAAATTAATGCAAAAATATTTGTGTGAGAGAGATTTTGCGGTCTCCTCATGATCAGTGAATATGCTTATGATACAGAACGAATAAAGAAACTCCATTTTATATAATCAGCTAACAATTAGATCAAATTCTGCCAAAGAAAGTCACTTTTTTTGGCGTCTTCACGTTCACAGACTCGGACAGAAGTCTAGCAAAGACTGGCTTTATTGATTCTTATTAAATAATCGGATTTACATTATTTTCCAGAGTATTTTCAATGTGAATGAATCATATTCCCAAAGCCGAGTGCATCTTGAGTGTTATTCAATTACATACATTAGATTGTATTTATAAAACAAAATCTCCACAAAATCTAAAAAAACAAAACAAAGCTGTCTGATTGTTTTAGCACACATTCGAGTGTACGGATTCCCTTCTATGTGTTTGATTATCATCAGATCATTAGTTATACTTATTTTTCCCCACAAGTAGCAGCCTGATTGGTCCTCTGCTTAGAGAGAGTTTGTGTCAGGTGTATTCACACAGGTGTCCACAGCCGGCCGGACAGTGTTTCGACTGTTTCAGCCACTCCATCACATGTTCCAGGTGTCCTCCGTGACTGCAGCCTTGACACCACACAAACAAGCCTTTGACCACATGATGGCAAACCGCACACACGCTCGCACACTGGTGGCACCTATGGAGGGTTACAAATTACAATCAATCAATCAATATATATATATATATATATATATATATATATATATATATATATATACATATATTTATATATATACACACACACACAAACATACACTATACACATGGGGAATTTGCAATTTTTCCAAATATAATTTCCCAAAATATTTTAATGCATAATTTAAAATTTTATTCATTTATAATAAATGTAATTAATTAATAATAATTATTAATAATAAAAATTAATAATAAATAAATAATAAATAATTTACTATTATTATTATTATTTTATTTATTTATAGAGTGGACCCAAAGTGTATATATATATATATATATATATATATATATATATATATATATATATATATATATATATATATTTCCTTTTTGTATATCTAAATATATATATATACACACACACATACATACACACATATACATATATATAATATATATATTATATAAAATTAAATAATAAATTATATAATCATAAATAATAACAATAAATATATTTGTAATAACATAATTACACCTTAAATTTCATTTATTATAATATAATTTTTTTGTTAATATTTTGAATTACATTTTTTTTGTATATTTTCTGTTTTCATTTTAATTTGAGCAATTCCTCAATGTTTTTCTTTATCATTTCTTTTACATTAAAAAAAAACCGTCTAGTTAATGTTTATTTTATTTCAAGTAATGAATGTTTTTTATGCTTTTAGATTTAGTTAACGAAACAAAAAACTATACTGTACAAAAAACAATATATACATAACACAATATAACAGAGGAAACGAATGCATCTGCAAACGACCTTTAAACACCGTAATAGACACGGGAGCTCTAATGTTAAACGGTACATTAGATAAACGACTGAACTTGAACTGAATGATTTTGAAAGACGAGGTAGAGTCAGTGCTTGTAGCTCGTACCTGTCACAGATCCAGCCCTTGTTGCTCATTGGTCGCTTGCAGTTGCTGCAGTTGATGTGTAAAGTGGTGGACGCTTGATTTAGACACATGATGGCGCCGCACGTGCTCAGTTTGATCACTTCGTTGCTGACGTTCCACAGCTCGAACCGCTGCAGCAGGTCGATGTAGGACATGTACCAGTGCTCCTGAAATACAAACGCATCTGATTAAAACATCATATCAGTAATAAGGGATTATGTACGCTTGTTATCGCAAGCAGCTTTAAGCCTAAAGACAAACAAACAAGTTCAATCAAGACGGACATTTAAAGCTGCAGTCCGTGACTTTTAGCACTCTAGCGGTTAGTAAACAGATCCGTGTGGGTCTTGCTCTTGACGAGAGGCCTCAAATACCCGGATGAGCGGTCATTGCTATTGACGAGGGTCATTATCAGTGAACAACTGACCTCGGAAGGTCGCGACTGACCAATCAGAATCGAAGGTTCGAATCTACACTAGCCGTTCTAAGACAAACGCTCTTCCTCACCTGCGTGAGCTCGTCGATCTCCTTACGGATACGATCGCCGAGCACGATCAGCACGGACACGGCCATCTGCACGTCGCCCTGCTCGGCGTAGTAACACAGCATCTCCTTCACAATGGGGCAGAAGAACTTGGGCGGCAGGTGGGGCGAGAAAAGCAGCTGCGAGACGGAAATGAGACTGATGGACTCCATGGGAGTCAGGCACGTGTTCTCGGCCTCGCTGCCGCTCACGTGGGGCGACTCGGGCTTCTCCTGCACCGGCTCCGGGGCCGAGGGATGGTCCATGATCTCGTGGCGTAACGGGAACGCCTCCTGAGGGAGCAGGTACTCGGGTTCCTCTGCTGGAAAGACAAGAATTTGTCAAGTGTTTCCTCTTTCTATATCATGGACCTGTGAGATGTTTCGGAGATGTTGACTGACCTGCCTGATTGTCGTGTTCCATGCTGTAGAGATCATCATCATCAAGCTCAGCATCTCCAAACAGATACTCCGCCTGACCCTCGCTGCCCTCCGTCTCCTCGTTCTCTGCACACAGGAACAGATTTTTATATTGTTTTAGTGTTAATAAGGTTTTCCTGGAAGCTAAAAATCTGTGCTGAGAGCTGGAGAGACTGTGGAGACACTGAAGGAGGAGTGATCCATAACTACTAGAATCAAAATCCATCTCTATCATAACTGAGGCCATGAGCCAATGACCATGAGGAGTTTAAAGGGTTAGAGACGATTCTGTCATCATTTACAGGTCGTTCTCAACCGGTATGACTTTTTGTCTTCTGTGGAACAAGTTTAGAAGAATGTCCACGTTGCTCTTTTGAAAGCATATAGTCTCCTGAAGTCATATGATTGCTTTTCTAGAAGAACAGACTGAAATTTAACACGTTACTTAATGACAATCATGCAGGTTTGGAACGACATGAGCATTTCATCACAAAAATGGAGGTTTAGGATTTTATTAATTTACATTTCTTTTTTCTAAAAGGGCATGGAGATGGAAATATTTCAAAAATAGAAAAAACAGTTTTGGGAACGAACGCAAAGTTTCTCGGAAAAAGCAAAAGTTTTGGGAACAAACGCAAAGTTTCTCAGGAAAAACAAATGTTTTGGGAACGAATACAAAATTTCTGGGGAAAAGCAAATGTTTTGTGAACGAACGCAAAGTTTCTTGGGAAAAACAAAGGTTTTGGGAATGAACGTAAAGTTTCTGGGGAAAAGCAAATGTTTTGGGAACGAATGCAAAGTTTCTTGGGAAAAACAAATGTTTTGTGAACGAATGCAAAGTTTTATGGGCAAAACAAAGGTTTTGGGAATGAACGTAAAGTTTCTCGGGAAAAGCAAATGTTTTGGGAACGAACGCAAAGTTTCTCAGGAATTCGTTTTGGGAACGAATACAAAATTTCTCGGGAAAAGCAAATATTTTGTGAACGAACGCAAAGTTTTCTTGGGAAAAACAAATGTTTGGGAACGAACGCAAAGTTTCTTGGGAAAAACAAATGTTTGGGAACGAACGCAAAGTTTCTTGGGAAAAACAAATGTTTTGGGAACGAATGCAAAGTTTCTTGGGAAAAACAAATGTTTGGGAACGAACGCAAAGTTTCTTGGGTAAAACAAATGTTTTGGGAACGAATGCAAAGTTTCTTGGGAAAAACAAATGTTTTGGGAACGAATGCAAAGTTTCTTGGGAAAAACAAATGTTTGGGAATGAACGCAAAGTTTCTTGGGAAAAACAAATGTTTTGGGAACGAATGCAAAGTCTCTTGGGAAAAACAAATGTTTTGGGAACGAATGCAAAGTTTCTTGGGAAAAACAAATGTTTGGGAACGAACGCAAAGTTTCTTGGGAAAAACGAATGTTTTGGGAACGAACGCAAAGTTTCTTGGGAAAAACAAATGTTTGGGAACGAACGCAAAGTTTCTTGGGAAAAACAAATGTTTTGGGAACGAATGCAAAGTTTCTTGGGAAAAACAAATGTTTTGGAATCGAACGCAAAGTTTCTCGGGAAACGCAAAGGTTTTGGGAACGAATGCAAAATTTCTTGGGAAAAACAAATGTTTTGGAATCGAACGCAGTTTCTGGGGAAAAGTAAATGTTTTGGAATCGAACGCAAAGTTTCTCGGGAAACGCAAAGCTTTTGGGAATGAATGCAAAGTTTTTTGGGCAAAACAAATGTTTTGGGAACGAACGTAAAGTTTCTGGGGAAAAGCAAAGAATTTGGAATCGAACTCAAAAGTTCAAGGGAAAAAAAATCAAAGTGTATACAACATTTCTTGGGTAAAGGCAAAGGTTTTGTAAGTAAAGTTTCTCTAAGAATCACAACATTTTGTAAACAAAAGTTTTGATAGCAAGCACAATGTTTGCACTGTCAACACGATCTAAATGACTGTAACTGGGTAAAACACCATCAAACATCTTGCATTTCTGTCCTGCATGTTCACATGTCCGCGTCTCACCGTCGTTGTTGTTGAGGTTGGTCTCCAAGCTGTGTATGTTGTCTTGTCTGTTTTCCTTGTTTCTCTCATTGAGAGCAGCGCTCATCTCCTTCATACTGAAGCTACAGGATGCAGGTAAAAGACAGAACTGAGCGACGATGAGGTTGGGATTCAGAAATCAAAAATGGGGCAAAATCAGTACCTGTTGACGAGCGGAAGGTTTCCTGACTTATTCAGATTGTGATTGGTTGACAAGGACGGATTAGCCGGCTCGGAAAACATAATTCGCAGCATCGTCCAAGTGGTCGATTCCTGTATAGCACCCAAACACAAACCAAAACTCAATGAAAGTGCCCTAAAAGGGTTTATGAGGGAACTATTTTATTAAAAATAAAAATGACTCTGTCCGTACCTGCAGTCTGTTGAGTTTCTTGGCGACTTGAGCGTTGTGCTCACACAGTTCGGCGAAGGGTTTCCCGCTAAGCAGGTAACTCTGCGCGGTGTTGATGAACCAGTCCATGCCGATGCTGCTGCCCGCTTCACTCTCGAACACACTGAGCGCGCTGGACACCTGCGCAAACTGCTCCGTCACGTCGGGCTTCTTAAAGAAGAAGATGGGGTACCGCCGATCGCCCCCTGGGTAGGTTTTACGCCCCACGTCCCCTACAGAAGGGGGAGCTATTAACAAAGACAATATTCGGATAAGAAATCAATGTCGATAAGCACTTTAGACTTTATCTGGGTCACTCACCGGCCATCAGACTCTCTTTAGCAGCAAACGCCAAGTCGCCGAACAACCCGAAACAGAGTCCTTCGGGGTTGGCGCGGTCGACGGGCCTGCTGGCGTCTTTAAACATGTGCTGGTACAGCGTGCTGTCCTTGGACCCCGACAGAAGGACGTAGGGGTCATGCTGGTGCCGCCACACGATTCCCGTGGTCACGTCTTTGTGCTCTTCGAACGTCGCGAAGGGGATGAACGGCCGGCGGACGTCCCACACGTAGATGTTGTGGTCCACCATCATGGAGCAGGTGGCCAGGTGATGGCGCCGCTCCGGACGCCACTTCACTCTAGCCACCGACGCGATGGTCTGAACGCAGTAGATCTCTTTCACGCGATTGGTCGACATGTCCCAGACTTTCACCATCTTGTCACGTCCGCCTGTGGCGAGCCAACCCCTACAAGAGACACACGAGACTTTATATCAACACACGCTGTCGAGTTAATGTGTGTCCTTTTACCAACTGAAATTAGACACAACTTTTTAAGTTAGCCAAGATTAGATATTTAGAATTTTACTATTATGAGTAATATTTACTCATTTTGTCTTCCTTTTATTTAAAATCTTATTTAAAAACAATAATTATTATTATTTCCTTCGTCATTATTTGTAAAACCACTACTAATATTATGAGTAGTAGTATTATTTCTTTCTCATTTTATCTTCATGTTTAAAATTTTTTATTTTTTTTAAGTTGGTCATTACTTAGAATTTTACTAATCAAATTATTATTGCCAAGTCATTCATTAGAATTTTAGTATTAGCAATTCCTTCTCATTCCTCTTCCTTATTACATATTTCAAGTTGAAGTAATTATTTAGAATTTTACTAATAAAATTATTGAAATAATAATTATTATAATTATTATAATTTCCCTATTTTTATTTTTTTACATTAAAATCCTTTAATCATTATTTATAATAATAATAATTATTATTATTACATTTTTTAAGTTTAAGAATTTTAATAATGTTATTATTTCCCTATTTTATCTTCCTTTTAAAAATGTGCACTTATGAAGTTTAAGTCATTAGTTAGACTTCTACTATAATAATAATAATAATTATTATTATTATTAATATTTCCTTCTCCTTTTATCTTCTTTTTTAAATGTTCACTTTTAAGTTTAAGTCATTATTTAAATTTTACTATTTTTATTATTACCATAATATATTATTTTATAGTAATAAAACGTAAAAAAAATCTTTACATTTAAGAATTTTATTAGTTATTATAAAATGAGAAGGAAATAATAATTATTTTATTTTCATTTTCTTGTTTATTGCTCATGTTTTTCTTTATTTCTTATATTCCAACCTGCACACATGAAACCCAAATAAAAATGCACTATTGCACTAAAATGCACTACAGGTGTGCGCTCACCTGTCCTCAGGGTGCCAGTCACAGCAGAAGACGGGGCCGGTGTGTGCGGTGAACATCCTCTCGTAACGGTCGGGCCTGCGGATGTCCCACAGCTGCACGTTTCCATTCTCGAACGAGGCCGCGAACGTGAAATAATCCTTCATACTGAACTGAACATCTCTCACGCTCTCAGACTGACCTGCAAAAACACAGACTGATGTTCACATTGTGTACAGCTTCCATATCCGTGGCATAAAGTGCAGTGAAAATAGTTGCTCGGATGGTGTTTTCTGATGTCATTTTTTGGGTGAATTATTACTTTTAAATGTACATACTTCAGCTTATGCAGATGTTGTAACAAAGTCAGAGATGCTCATCTGCACGAGTTTGTACGCACCAGAAAACGTGCTGACGCTTTCCTTCTTCCGCAGGTCAAAACACTTCATGAATCCGTCCTGAGAGCCGGACAGCAGCATGTTCACCTCGGTGGGGTGAAAACAGACCTTGTTGACCGTGCGCTTGTGTTCTGTGAACAGCTGCTCCTGTTTGTTACGACACGGCCGCGCCAGGTTCCACGTCACCACGGCTCCGTTAGTGGCGGCGGTGGCCAGCAGGTTCTCCTCCATCTGATGCCACATGACGTCCGCGCAGCTGAAGTTCAGCGAGGGTTTGCGTCCCACCCGCAGGTTCAGCCGCTCCACGAAACCGTCTTCCTCCAGACCGTATATCTTGAAAATATTTCGCCCAGCAACCACCACCTGAAACATGATCAATCACAGGTTAACTGTATCTATATTTTCTCTGCATTTACTATATAACTGCTTTAATGAGGTCGTTTCTGCCTAAATGAACACGTGATGTTAGCTAACTGTGCGATTTGCATTATCTTAGACCTGTACATTTCTGACATATGGAGATTACACAATTTTTTATTTTTATGATGCACATGTATTTTCTGTAAAGCTGCTTTGAAAGGATATATTTTATGAAATGCGCTATACAAATAAACGTGAATTCAATTTAATATCTAATGGCATAACCAAAAAAATTGTATTTTAAAAATTAATTTTTATTATTGACAATTAACTATTGAAGAATTACTTTTTGATTGACAGATTGAATATTAATTTACACATTAATAACAATATAAATTACAAATACAAATTTCTACAATATACAAAAATAGTATTTTAAATATAATTTTTTTTTATTGACAATTAACCATTGAAGAATTACTTTTTGATTGACAGATTGAATTTCAATTTATATATTAATAACAACATAAATTACAAATACAAATTTCTACAATATACAAAAATAGTATTTTAAATATTATTTTTTATTATTGACAATTAACTATTGAAGAATTACTTTCGATTGACAGTTTGAATATTAATTTACACATTAATAACAATATAAATTACAAATACAAATTTCTACAATACACAAAAATAGCATTTTAAATATTAATTTTCATTATTGACAATTAACCATTGAAAAATTAATTTTTGCTTGACAGATTGAATATTAATTTACACATTAATAACAATATAAATTACAAATACAAATTTCTACAATATGCAAAAATAGTATTTTAAATATTAATTTTTATTATTGACAATTAAGTATTGATCGACAGATTAAAAATTAATTAACATATTAATAAAAATATGAATGACAAATTACTACAATATACAAATATATACATTTAAAATAAATAGGTAACCATTCCCTAACATTAATTAATGCATTAACTAATTAGCAATGGATTTGTTACAGTATTTATTAATCTTTATTAACATACTGTTCATTTTTACTTCATGTTAGCTCAAGTCCATTAAATAATATTTACAGATACAACTTGATTTTAATAATGTGTTAGTAAGTGATGAAATTATCATTAACAAAGATTAATAAATGCTATATTATTAGTTAATGTTAACAAACTTATTGTAAACGGTTACCAATAATTTGTTTTATTATTTAAATATTGTTAGATTATGTACATTTAAAAAAATGACTGTAATAATTTCATCTCGTTTAATTCATAGTTTTTTCCAACTCATAATTAGCAGTTAACATGCAATTCGATGCATCCTAAAAGCAGCTTCAATACACGGTAAAATATCATTTTTCAAAGTTTACAGCCAAAAAATTACGTTTTACCAAGAAAACTACCATTTCAATCTTTAAACTTCAAAGTTTCACCTCTAATTCAACGTGTTAAATGCCGTTTCTTTGTAATTATTTGTGAAATTCACTAGCAACATCAGTGAAAATTATTTAAAAGTAAATCCTACACCATTTTCTTATATCGGGAAAGGAGCTACATTCAAAAAGTCATGTGAACAACTACAAAAAATACATAGTCTAATTTTCACCTGCGTAGCATCGCGACACACACTGATGGCGTTGGCAGGAGCATCCAGGTGGCAAAACATGGTACGGCCACTGATGGTGCTGACCCTGGTCATCTTCTCCATCTCAAGCTGCAGAACACACAGAAACAAGAGATGAGAGAAATGAGGCTGCTGCAGTTCCTTCCCCGGCCAGCAGGTGGAGATCCAGCAACACATGGTTGGAGGTGCATTTATCTCATCTAATACATTTAGCAAAAAATGTAAAAAATAAAATACATGAATAAGGTAAGCGGCTCACACTTACGCTTTGAGTGTTGAGGAAAAAAACACTTCAAATAACCTCCAACCTTTGGGAAAATAAGGGGAAGAAACAGCAAAAACATTCCATCAATGTATTTATTATTTCAAAACAAATATGATTAAGCTATTCTTAATAGATCATATTTGGATAAGTAGATGTTTTCTTTAGTTAATAAAAGACTATTCTAGAAATGATTGTGGTGGTTAAAAGGACAAATATCAAAGGGATTATTAATGTTATTGCAACACACTTTTATTTCAGGGTTTTTTAATCTCACCGTCTGTGTTCGTCACGCTCAGCTCAAGACGAAAAAATCCACCTCACATGACAGTCGGAGCGTGACATCTCGCACACATCCACGAGAGCGCGTGCGACATCTTCATATGGAATTTCACATCGACCTGCAGAACAGAAACATAGCAGCAATATCACTAGCAGAGAAGCAATATTAGTACAAAATTCAACGCCATTTTATAAATCATATTGGAAGTAAAACTGTCTGTAAACCTTTTTTACCCATCTGATCTGAAGCATGCCAATTATGTTAATTAATTAATAATAATAAGTATAAAAATAATAATAAATGTCTTGCTTGAGATTATATTAAGGTTATAAAAAACATATTTATTTTTTTAATTGGATGTTGTATATCTGCTGCTGTCTGCCTGCAATTTTACAACACTACAATATAGGTTTATATTTATATATAAATAATTTATATATATATATATATATATATATATATATATATATATATATATAGATAACCAGGGCTGGGTGGGTTACTTTTAAAATGCATTTCACTACAGATTACAAAATACATGCTTTAAAAAGTCATTTGTAACGTATTTCGTTACATTACTCAAGTTTAGTAACTTAATCTAAATACTTTAGAATACTAATAAGTGTGGAACAAACACAAAAAAGGTAATTGCAAGTTTTTATCTCACAATTCTGACTTTTTCCCTCAGAATTGTGTGAAATAAAGTTGCAATTGTGAGTTATAAAGTCAGAATTATGAGATATAAACTCACAATATTGAGAAAAGTCAGAATTATGAGATATAAACTCCCATTCTAAATTCACAATTGCAAGACAAAAAGTCAGTATTGCAAGTTTATATCTCCCAATTGCAAATAAAACTCACAATTGTGAGGGAAAAAAAAACAAATTGTGAGAAAAAGTTGCAGTGACGAGTGAATAATAAAATGACTCACAAACAACAAAACATGAAAACAGTCGTGGATCATCAGGTCATGACAGGACAGTTACGTTGACAGTTTGGCAATTTTTTAAAATAAATTTAGTCATTTTGTCTTGTTCAGGACAGTCTTAAATAAAAATAACAATATTTTTATGATCCCTCTTAAAAGCATTAAAATGTTGATGAAACTTAACTCTGCTTTTTCAGACAGTCAGAGTCAGAGAATCACCAATCGCTGTTTAAATGACATTAAAACTCAAAGTAATCACTTTGGTAATCTAAAACACTTTTCAGATGTAACTGTAATCTGATTACCACCCATTTAAAATGAAATACAGTGACTCAATTTTTTTTTTTTTTGTAGTTTATGTATATATAAACCTTTATTGCAGTGTTGAACAGTAATATTAATAATATTTATATATATATATTATTAATATTACTGTTATTATTATCACTTTCTATACACTGTAATATAGGTTTATGAGTATTACTAAGGTTATTATTAATACCTTTAAGCAAATGTTGTCTGTTATTGTAATGCACAGAAAGATCAATTAAATTCAGGAACTATTCATATTCACCACACAAACTGGTCGATTGGTGCTTCGAGGTTATACAAATCCAATTCTTTTTGCAATACTATGGCATTATTTCTCACGCGAGGAAAAATATCTATATTAAATATCAGTAAGTTTGTCCTTTAGAGCTCGTGGCAGTGACTTCCCCCAACAAAAGTGTCAAAAACAGCTCAAATACAGCAGTAATAGCTCCTGCCGCTCGAGCACATCATCCAGCTTATCGTGTTCGCGAACATGAATGTTCAGCTGTAATGTGAGTTTAGATATTGCTGAAATAACCGCGCAGAACTTACCCTTTCAAAAACAAACGTGTCCGTTCAGGAGAAGCGGATGTTGAATTTTTGTTTACGTTTGCCGCTGGCGTCACTTCCTCTCTCATCGCGCGCGCTGGTTCAGTCAGACCGCAGGAAACTGGAAACGAGCTGCAAAACTAGTCGAAAACGACTGAATATTTATCGTAACACATCCTGGTATGATTATATGCTGTTATTTGGCTCAGTTGGAGATCTGCAGGGAATGTTGTAAGCTGTTTGTTGTCTTTCTCTTCTCTCAGTCATGCCTGTGGACGGGAGACTGTTCGACTGTGAAGATCCAGCTGTATGGAGAGGGATTTATGGAAAATACTGGACTGTGATCGAAGCAAAATCAGCTGGAAAGGGCAAGGCTTCTGGAAAGCTCTTGCAGTTGGACAAATGGTTCTTACAAACACACCTAACATGTCTTTTTATGTTCATTATTGTATTTGCATCAGAATATAATTGCATATTTATGCATTAATTATTTAATAAATATATTAAATAATTAATGCAACAAATATTCATGTATATATATAAAAAATTAATATTTTTTGCATTAATTATTTAATATTTATATATAATAATTATTTATATATTAGTAATCTTTATAATATATAATTTAAAGTGTTTCTGTATAATATACTATATATAAATATATATATATATAATTGTATTAATTAAAAAATTATAATAAAATAAAATAATGTGTGTATATATAGATATATATAATTGTATTAATTAAAAATATATAATAAAATAATGTATATATATATAAAGATTTAATTGAAATATATTCTTTAATTTGTGAGAAACTAATGAATTTTATATATTATAAAAATTTATATATATATTATATATTAATAATATTAATTACAAACAAATGACTAAAATATATACATTTAAAATAATAAATTACATAAAATTATTTAAATATATATAAATATTGTGATAATTTTATTATTTGGATTCATAATTTTTCTCATCATAATTTGACAACCTTAAACGAGGCTTTCTAGTGTTAACAGCGTTTAAGATGTCATGTGAACGACTAAAAATATATTAAAAAATTTAAATAGTTCTCACAAACACCTAAAATGTCTTTTTATGTTTATTATTGTGTTTGCATCAGGCTTTAATTGAATATTAATTTATGTATTAATAATCACATTAATTACAAATATAAATTAATATACATTAAAGGAATTAATTATATACATTTTAAAATATTTGTTTTAATTTTATCTTGATCATTTTAATTCATAATGTTTGCCTACTCATCATAATAACCTGCTTACATCACTAAAAAAAAGTTCTCTGAAATACACACCTAACTGACTTCATTATTGTATTTGCATCAGATATAATGCAATTGCAGGAAATCGTAGTGCCATCGTCTGTCTCTTGCAGGTTTCAGGAGGAGCTGCCCGCTGCGATATCCGCTCGATCCCAGCGTTCCCTCACACATGCTGAGCTCGTCAAGATCATGGAGTGGAAACTGACTGTAAGCACAATAGAAATAGATTCACACCCTACGTAATTAGCAAGAAACAGGATGGCGGAAATTAGCAAGCGGCTCATTGGTTGCACGCAGTGACGTTCACTCTTATGACATCAGATGCCACTATTAATGCACAAATGATTGATGATGATGGCTGCTTCCTCTCAGAAAGGGAAGTTCAGGCCACGTTTGCAGCAGCTCATTGGTTCGAACAGCGAGGAGGCGGTTCAGAGCTCGACCAGCAAAGCATTCGGTTTGTTGCCCGACGTCCAAGCGGCAATTACAGAGCTGTGCAAACTCAAAGGTGTCGGGCCAGCAACGGCCTCAGGTACACACACACCTATTAAATACATGCAACACATATAGTAATACACGTTTAAACCGCATCAAACTGTCTCCGTCAGCCGTGTTGGCGGCCGGAGCTCCAGGTGAAGTGGCCTTCATGGCTGACGAAGCTGTGGAGAGCATCGCCGAGCTCAGACCAGTCGAGTACACGGCCAAACATTATGCACTTTTCCTCCAGAAAATGCTGCATAAATCATCTCAGCTCAATAAAGGTAAGATGCACGTTAAGCGCGAATATTTCTTTATTAGGATCTTACTATATTATTTATTTCCGGTCTCAGTGGACGGCCAGCAGGACTGGACTCCTCACAGGGTGGAGCAGTGTTTATGGGCATGGGCGGTGGCCAATCAGATTCAGCCCTCATTAATACAGGAATTCAATCTGATGGATGGAACACACACAGTGACCAATCAGAAGCCAGGAAAGAGGAAGACAGCTGATGAAAAGCCCTCGAAGAGACAGAAGCGATCTTAAAGTCAGAGTTGTGCACGTCTCCGCATCGGACTCGTGTTAACATGCAATATTATCTGGAGGGTGTTGTCAATATATTCCTTTGCAAAAGTATGTTTTTGAGGCACTACGCCAACATCACGAAATGCAACATTTCACAATTGCTCGGCTGAATTTGTAATTGTTTATGTATAGATGTTTTAATAAAGCAATAAAATCGTTGTAAAATTTATAATTATTATTATTTTTTTAAATGGCCTGACAGAGACTTGGTGCACTTTGCACATACAGGGTGTTGTTTATTGTCTTAAAAATAATAAAGGCACAAAAAATGTTCTTCAGAGAGAGAATCAGTACATATATATATATATATAAATGTTTATATACAACTATAGTGTGTATATATTTTATTTATTATTTTTTTTCTACTATTTTAAAGTGTTATTTACTCCTGTTATGTATTTCAGGATTTGCAGAAATCATTCTAAGCTTTGCCATCACAGAAATAAATTACATTTTAAAGTATATTGAAATATAAATTATTTTAAATGTGGTATGTATAGAATGTATAATTTAAAAAATTATATTTTCTTTTACTTGAGAGACAAATAACAGGTTTTATAAATATATATATATATATGTGTGTGTGTGTGTGTAATTTATAAAAAATATCAAATACAATAATTTGTATTGGACTAATAACAGGGTTTTATATATATATATATATATATATATATTGATATATATAATTTATACTTATATTTATTATATATATTATTAAATACAATCATTTAAAAAATACAATTTAAAAATACATTTAATATTTTCTATAATTTATGAGTTTCAAAAATTGCAAACCAGAGATAAATATATTTATTTATTTTAGATTCTTCTCTGAGTTTAAGTCATGTCTTAAAACTTATTTATTTTCTATTGCTTTTGGTTTATAATGACTGTTTGTTTAAAACGGTTTAATATTATCCGTGTTATTAATCTCCTGTAGTTCTATTTCTGTGAGTACAGCACTTTGGTCGGCCTGTTTTTAAATGTGCTTTATAAATAAAATAAATTGAACTGAACTTGAACTGATCAGTGGGAAGTGTCTAATTGTGGGCACTCGCAAACACAAACACGCAGACGTCTCTCACAGTATGTTCTTTATTTCATACAGCTGAGAAATGAAAGCAAACACAAAACCATACAAAATAAAACTACAAAAAACAAATTGCCTCAGGTCCCAATATTTCAGAAGTACAATACATCGTGAAATGATAAAGAATTTGATAGAAACTATCAGTATTTACATCTCTTTTTTATCTTCATCTGATCCAGAGAAAACTAGCCTTATATTATATTTTCAGTTTTAACTTCTTTTTATGTAAACAGAAAATTTTACTGCAAGAGTCGTCATCTCTTGTATTTTGGCACCATTTTGAAGTCTGTAAATGGACTACATTTCCCAGTAGGACTACAGCTCTGGCGGCAACACAGACGCGGCGATGATCCGAAAGCAACACCTACAACATCATGGAGAAATTAAACACCGTGATCTGTGCTGGCCAGCTACTGCATGATGTTAAGCACGAGATACGAGAGCAGCTATTGGCTGGGACGTAATGTGGGCGGGAATAAGGGGGAGGTCCTTGCTAAATAGGTTTGTTCCCAGTTTCAAGAGTATTGATTGAGTACACTTCCTCACCGAGTATGTTCGGAGTGGCATACTACCATACAACCTGTGCTATCTTTGCAGCATACATAATGTTCAGAGTGAATGGCATACATGGATGTTGTACACTATATGTAAAACGGTATCCCATGATGCAATGTGCTTGACTTTACGTTTGCTGAATTAGGAACCGCATTCTAGCGTACTACTCTTGCTACTTTTATCTTTCTATGGCAGAAATAGTAAGCAGTTCTGAATTCAGCAAGCCTGAAACGGTGTTAACTAAAACTAAAACTATTAAAAACATTTTTGGAGATTGAAACAAAGGTTTTGCGCACCCCCAAGAAACCTTGCGTTCACTCGCAAAAACAAGGTATGCGAGCAAATGCAAAGTTTTGTCAGGGGAACGCAAAAGCATTGAAATATAATCTCATACTTTTTCCCAACACCATGTCCTTTTTTGGGCTCTCTATTTATGAAACTAGCTTTTTTGGCCGGTGACTTCAGAAAACGTACCGGCCATAAATATTTTTTCGTTTACTAGTCATGAAACATACATTAATCTATATTAAAGTTGCAAACGTTGTTCAGTCTAGAGCAGTGAGTGATTTTCTTTGTCTTGTGGTGTTTGGTTAACATTAAAATCAGCAGGAATTTTAGGCTGCTGTCACTTTAAGAGCTAATGCTTTCTTTCTCAACTGTTTACGTACACTTAAAACATCACTCACTATGAATACAAGGATACTTTTCTGGCATAATTTTCTGAGAATCTGTCCATTAATGCGCAATAAGACATGAAAGACGGCTCAATTCAGTATTCGGGCGCTGTCTGAGACGCGTCTTTCTTTAGATGTATTGAACTGTGTTCCCTTTCACGTTTTTCTTGCACATTAATATTTAAATTGGCAAGGCCCATCGACTACCAAGCGTCGTTCATATTGCATTGTTTGAATTCATAAAACGTTACCAGCCAACTGACGATTGACGCTGTCATATACCCACCAACGCCGTTTTTTTTGTCACAATTGATCCTTCACCGGCAGTTTGATTGACAGGCGATCTAACCAATCATAACCCCGAATCCGCCATCTTATCCGACAAAGCAGTCAGGGGAGTTAGTAGATTAACGTTGGTGAATTTGAACATCTTGAAGCAACATTCCTTCTGATGTTCATTCATGTTTATTTGATGCTATAAATTAACTAGTATGAAGAGATGATCTGTCACGACACATTAAACACACACTAGACGCTATTTATTGATTCAACTTCTTTAAAAAATTGCAATATTTTAAATATGAAACTGTTTCATATCAAAAGTAACTGCTCTGTCTTGTTTATCGACGTGTTGTCAGTGTCCTCTTTGTTTTTCACTGCGTGAGAACATGATGTGTGGCGTGAGAGCGCATGACTTGTCGGACATAGCAACAGTAACTAAAGGGGGCGGGGCTTTGCGAAGGGGCAATTGGCGCCTGGCGAGTGTTCATTTTAAAAATTAGTAGGCAGGATACATTATAAACTGCAAAGTACGCATTCAGTATGCTAGAATTCCACTCTGAACACAAGCGAACTGTTTTAGACCATGGTCAGTGTTTCCCACACACACAAAAGACACACAGACTATAGTATGTGTGCTTGTAACAGTCTGAAAACCAACAATGGTCATACAGCACATTAAAGCAGGTTTAACACACACACACACACACACACACACACTTCCAGCATCCATTTGATGAGTGTTGAAAAATAATACATCCATCATTCACTGCTTTATCTCCATTTTCCTGCATTTGATCAGCTATTTGTCCCATCGTTCTCACCTCATTTTCTTCCATCACAAGCCCCAATACAGCTCTTAGCTTTTTCATAACATTTCTATCTCTCTTTCTCACCGTTTATATATGCGTATCTAATAAATATTCATCAGCTTTTCATTTTTCACCTATCTAAAAGTGCCAGCCAGGTGGATATTACAGGAACAATTTCACTCTGATGCGACTCTTGCATACTGGATCACAACACTCAACTCGAAAGCAAAACTGACATTATTTCATTTATTACTACTGAAATCACCGTCCTCTTCCGATGAATTCCCTTCGATTATCCTTTTCACTTGCAAATATGTCACATTATGCCGTTTCATGCTGACTTTAAAATATTCAAATGACTCACTTGTTCCCTCAAAAGCATTAATGTGTTACGTTACATAACCGTGACCTTTGAGCACGGCACAGCCAGTGAGAATGCATTAATTATACGTTTTGTATTGTTCGTTTTCTTTGCTTTGCGCTGTGATGCATTTCATTTCGAGGTTTGCATCATCAGTTTAAGACCATCTTTACACACGCCACAATCCAACGACGACAGCCACTCGGAATAAATAGAAATATATGGCATAAAAATCCACAACGTTAAACAGACACACCGTCGAGCTTTTCGAAAATGAAAAGAAATCAACTCAGAACACAGCAATCTTCCCTATAGCAATTTAATTCATTCCCTTGAATGATCTTTTAGCAGCTTAGCGAATGATAACTTGGCACAACTGAATTTTGTCATTATTTGCTTTGTCTTAGAGTTAAGGGTCATAAATTACTCATCTTTTGCAGTCTTGACATGGGATTGTGGGTTGTATTTTTCTATTTTAAAACGAAATAAAGATAAGTATCGTCATTATTAAGACGACCCTCAATGAAAATGTAGGCAGGAGTCGTAAAACGTACGGTAATGTTGGTCGCGGCATCCGTTTCTATGTTGAAGCATCTTTTAATCGCGCTATGGCAGTTACCGTAACAACTGCGATCTGCACTGCAATAACTGAAGAAATCACTACTGTGTGGCACAGACATATTGTCTTGTAAGCTCACTCACTGGCTTCTGTTAATGTGTTCACTGGAAATATTTTCAAGAGTAAAGGGTCAGATATTCACTCTGTTCCAAAACCTAGTGAGCTACATAGGCAGCCGCCTTCTAAGGGAATAAAACAATACTCTAATAAGCATAAAAATATTAAGTAGAATAGTTCATTTTTAAGTTTAAGGTCAGTAAGATTTTTTTTTTTTTTTTGGAAAGAAATGAACACTTTTCTATATATATAGAATGCTGGTCTTTTGAACTTTCTATTCATCAAGCAATCCTTAGGAAATGCATTGTGGATTCTGCTAAAATTTTAAGCAGCACAACTGTTTTTAATTTGAATAATAATCAGAGATGTTTCTTGAGCAGAATGATTTCTGAAGGATCATGTGACACTGAAGACTGGAGGAACGATGCTGAAAATTCAGCTTTGATCACTGGATATACATTACATTTTAAAATCTATTCAAATAGAAGGCTGTTATTTTAAATTATAACAATATTTCACAGTTTTTACTGTATTTTTGATCAAATAAATGCAGCGTTGGTGAGCAGAAAAAGCTTCTTTCAAAAACATTAAAGGAGTGGTTGATTATGAGTTCACTTTTTTAACTTTAGTTAGTGTGTAACGTGGCTCTTTAAGTGTAAACAACATCTGCAAAGTTACGGCATTACGGAGATATTTTCTTTTAAAGAATTTGCTGTTTAAGGACTACAACTAACGGCTGGTAGGGACTACAACGGGCTTCTTCCTGGGTTGGTGACATCACAAACCCCAAAATTTACATAAACCCCGCCCCCGGGAATACACAACAAAAGGGGGCGGGGCCAGGTTGGGCTGCTTTAGAGAAGAGGAAGAGTTGTTGTAGTCGAGTGTTGTTGATGCCGTCATTTTACGCCGGACCGCTTCACAAACGAGGGTCGATTCAAGGAAAAAAGATGAACGTGACGACACGTGCTAGTGACGAGTTGATCAACTCCACAGCAACTACATCAATTTATCCACTAACCATTCAGAAACGTCTAAAAGTTGGAACTTCTTCCTTAGTCTCTCCATCAGTGTAAGGATGAACACCGTCTGCGTGAGATTCTCCAGCTTTGTCTCTTCTGGAAAGGGGGCGGGAGCAGCAGCTCATTTGCATTTAAAGGGACACACACAAAAACTGCGTATTTTTGCTCACACCCAAATAGGGGCAAATTTGACAAGCGATAATAAATGATCTGTGGGGGATTTTGAGCTGAAACTTCACACACACATTTTGGAGGCACCAGAGACATTACATCTTGTGAAAGGGGGATTGTAGGTCCCATTTAAAAAAATCTTACCGACCCCAAACTTTTGAATGGTAGTGTGTGTGTGTGTGTATATATATATATATATATATACGCTCACATTTTGGAGCTTGTTGCAATACATTCTGTGACTACAGTACTTTCTCTGACATAGAATGCTACGTTCACAAATGGCAAAAAGGAGTTATCTTAGAAGGCAACGTAATGCGCACATCGACAGCCCACTAAGATTTGGGACAGAGCTAATGTTTCTGTCCTCTCGGTTGTAGCGTCTACAAGTGTGTGAATAGCTTAGGAACAAAGTAAAGCAAGAGACATACAATCGGTAATTATCCAACAACAAACATCAACATCAACCCCCTACCTCATTGAGGACTTTGCCGTGTCTTCAAGCGTAAGGCTTTGTT
Source organism: Opsariichthys bidens (assembly GCA_037194245.1). Lineage (NCBI taxonomy): Eukaryota > Metazoa > Chordata > Actinopteri > Cypriniformes > Xenocyprididae > Opsariichthys > Opsariichthys bidens. The sequence goes on along the minus strand of CM074301.1, from coordinate 13,784,014 downwards.
TTTAGTCAGTGAGATTCCTGGTTCAAGTGACAGCGTTTCATCTACTACGGATGGTATCTGTAATGCACAACAGGCTTAGATGAGGCTGTCAAATCAAAACAATACAGAAAGGCATCATGAACGAGCCTCGGGCTGAAATTCACAGACAGAGAGCAAAACAAATCTGAAGTGTGTGTGTGTGTGTGCGCGTGTGTTTCTGTTCAAATAAGCTCGCCGGACCCTTGAGCTGCCTCGGAGTGTTCATTAAAAATACCACGCCGTTTATGTTCGCTGCTTCTGTATGGAATGTGAGTATGCGTTTTTCATTTCACGCCGCAGAAATCCTTCCTTCCGTGTTTTTACATCCTTTTCTCCGCTGCTGGTCGAGCGGAGAAGACTGAGGTCGGACCTGTTTCGGACAGGGGGCGTGGCTTTCTGCACCCACCGGGGGGCGTGTCATCAGGGAGGGGGCGGGATCTGTACCCCGAGCAGCTCGTAAGCGAAAATGTTCCAGAAGATGGCGAAGAGGAGGAAGGTGATGAAGGAGAAGATGAGGACCCACCAGGAGCACTGTTTATGCAGAGATTCCTCATAGCTCCGCAAGATCAGCAGCCCCATGCTGATGCCCACCACTGCGCCCGACAGATGAGCCATGAAACTGGGCTGCGGTCCGGAAGAGGGGAGGGGCGGCGAGAAACGCAACCATACGGCACGGCCCACCTCAGAACTCACTGCGAAAGACAGAGAAAGAAATACATTCATATATATATATATATATATATATATATATAAAATCACTATTTTTTTTAAATAGTATGCATTATTTAGTGTACACTGCTTACTATGCAATACTCTAGTCTTCCATTCCGATTATAGAAAATAAAAACAGCCATTCAGCCATAGCTTATAGTTTTTCAATGCGAATATCCTAATTTGCTAGTATGCAATTGTGAATTCAGCCATAGTTATTTTTTTTTACAGATTGCAGTGTTTAGTGCATACTGAATAGCATGCAATGCACTAGTCTTCCATTTTGCATATAGCAAATTAGAAAAACAATAGTACACAGTAACTTGCTATTATGTTATTGTGAATCCAGCCACAGCCTTTTTTAAATAGTATGCAGAATTTAGTGTATACTGCATAGTATGCAATATTCTAGTCTTCAATTCCAAACATAGAAAACACAAAAACAATAGTACATCCTAATTTGTTAGTATGCTATTGTGAATTCTGCCATAGGCAATTTTAAGTAGTTGCAAAATTTAGTGTATACTGCATAGTATGTAGTATGCTAATTTTCCATTGCGAATATAGGTAATACAAAAAAAACAATAGCCATTTTTTTACAAACAGAATGCAGTATTTAGTGCATACTGAATAGTATGCAATGCACAAGTCTTCCATTGTGAATATACCAAATAAAAAAACAATAGTATACAGTACCTTGCTATTATGCTATTGTGAATTCAGCCATTTTTTAAATTTCAATAATATGCAGAATTTAGTGTATACACTGCGTAGTATGCAATATGCTAGTCTTCCCTATTAAAAAAAAACAGTAGGGAACTGCGACGCATGCATGTAGTGTGTAGTGTGCAATGAACAGTGCATTCCAAAAATAGACAAGTCATAAAGAGTTCAATCTGTTCTTCTCAGATGTTGCTTATTTCGGACAAATATAGTGAACTAAAACTACTTACTGCAAACGAGAGCAAGAATCATCCGCAGCAACTTGTATGGACACTTCATCCCGGCCCAGTTCTGAAACACAAACACATACGTGTTAAAAAATATTACAAATGATGATTACAAATGAATGAGTCATGATGTACTGTATGCCTTTTTTAAAAGCAAAAAATATTAAAAATTATTTATGAAATTATTTTGTAATTGAAATTTTAAAAAAAAATAACCAAAAAAAAAATTAGAAATGTTGTAACTAAAATAAAACGCATTTGAGTTTAGGCACTACATTTAATAAAACTGAAATAAAATAATGCAAAATAATAACAATAATAATAAAAATGGCAAAAGCACATGACAGAATTACTGTAACCAAAACTAAAATGAATTCCAAATACTATAACAGTATTAAAATAATTCTAAAATAACACTGGTTGCCATTTACAACACATTTACTTTCATTAAACGATATTTTGAAGTAAAACAGAATGTAAAAACTGTAGGTCAAAATCAATGAGTTTGCTAAAACAATGGCTAAATCGCTATTTGGCACGAACTGTTTTCAATAAGACCAGAAACATGTATAAATGTCATGCTGAATTTGTTAAAAAATGTGTTATTTGAGCTGTAAAGTCTCTAAATCGTCCGTTTTTGCTTGAGAAACATAGTGAAATGATTGAATCATAGCGCTCAACCTGTACTGAATCCAGAACATTCCTTAAATTCCACTCACACAAAAGAAAAGGCACTTATATTCCCATAAGAGGAAGAGTTTAGACCCATCCATCAGCACACGGCAGACGCTAAAGAGACTTTAGCACTCTCTGAGGTCTGTTTGCATCTGTCTATGCGCGGGTGATTACAGACTCTTTGATCTTTCGGGAAGCCGCGATATAAAGCATCCGGAGAGATTTATCCCTCTGAGTGTCTCTATTCCTCTGCCCGATGTCTCCCTTTCATTCATTCTGACAGAAGTCGCCATGGCAGCAGTTAGTTTAGGTTACCATGACAACGTTGGCGAGATGTGCTGAGCAGAGTGCATAGACCCCGCCGGACCCGCCCACCACCGGAGCGCGCATATCCGTGATGGACACCGTCAGCGAACCTGAGGAAACACGCAAAGCGCCGAGTTTAGTCCCGTGACCAACACTGGGATTATTCATTATCTTTTGTCATGCAAATCCCCCCCACCAAGTATGACACCATCAGTAGTGAATTCATGCAGAATTATGACATCATGTGAATCGATACATTGTTTCTGTGAGCGACATTACAAAGTCTGTGTACACACTGTACGTTTGTTGCTTTCATGCGGATTCTATCAAGTAGAATTTCTTGTGATAGGCAAATTTAATCTCAATATAATTGGCTCGTAATGACATGAGGGGGACCGTCCTGTACAGTAGTGACACGCACCTATTTTTGCAGATTATTTAGGTTTAATAGAGAGTGTCTTACTGTATTACTTGTCTTAAAAAATATTTATTCATATATATATATATATATATATATATATATATATATATATATATATATATATACACATATATATATTTATTGAGGATTGTATTTTTGTTAAAAAAATTTAATATTTTAAAATGTAATAAAATCATTTAATTTAATAAATGTATTTAATTTAATTTAATATTTTAATACAAATTTATTCTAAACTATTCAGAACTTACATACAGGTCAGAAGGCTTTATTTTGTTTTTACTCTATATATGCATACTCTCTCTCTCTCTCTCTCTCTCTCTATATATATATATATATATATATATATTGGGTGAGTCATTTTATTGTGTTAATTTTGGTAATTATATTACAAAAATAACAAAACATATTACGCATGTCATTTTAATGTGTTTGTTTTGGTAATTATATAAAAAAAATAACAAAATATATTTAGGTGTGTCATTTTAATGTGTTAATTTTGTTAATATATATATATATATATACACACACACACACATATACATATATATGTATACATATATATACACATATACATATATATATATATATATATATATATATATATATATATGAGGTGTGTCATTTTAATGTGTTAATATATTATAGTTTATAATGTATATAAATCCCTACTGATGTGTATTTCTGTATTAGTGGCATCACAGTTATTGACCCATTTAATAAATGTAATAAAGGTAATTAATATTTGCCATGTAATTATAGGACACAGAGCAGCTGTGCTGCAGACTAAACATGCACTATAGAGACGGCATTTGACCTTTTATGAGGAAAATGAGTGGAATTGCCCATGTAAAACCTGCTGCCATGATGCTAGGGGTGGTTTTTGTACATTGTGATGTGGTTGCTCGGGAGTTGTTAGAGGGTTTCTTACTAGTCCAAGTGAAAAGAGCCCACCCCGAAGAAGATTTAATACCAAAGATTCAAACCCACAGAGGCATAAAACACATCCAATAAAGCTAATTCTGCACTCTAAACTAAAACCTCACTGGAAGGCGAACATGCATGCAAAACGGGTGCAATAATTAAATATTGGCATATCTTGTGTGTGTGTGTCAGATCGTGTACTCCACCACCGTCTTCATCATTCTCCTCTTTTTTGTTTTCTTGAAACTTTCTTCTTGCACACCCTCTCGCTCCAGTTCTCACGTTTTCCTTGTCTTTTCATCTCTTTCTCACATATGGACGCAATTAAACTTCTAATTTTCTCTTATCTGTTCTTGCATACTCTATTTTCTCCTTTGATTCTGTGTCCTCAACATGGACACTTGCCTGTACAGTATGTCAAAACATGGACGCTGCGACACATGTATGTTGTAGGTAGTGATGATTTGACATATGTAGTGAATTTTGAGTAAATATGATATAAGTGTGCATTAAATGTCAGCATATTAATATTCATCTCATTTGCTACAGTTATATTATTCTATATCAAACCTTTTTAAGTCTGTTTCTGGACTGGAAGGCTATGTCCTACAGGGTTTTGCTCCGACTCTAATTAAGCAGACCTGAACCAGCTAATCAAGGTCTACAGGATTACTTAATTACAGACAACTGTGTTTGATTAATGTCTGAATTCAGCAGAACACGGTTCTCCAGGAACCAAACTGAACAGCACTGTATATCACCGGTTTATCTCCAACATAACACACATTTATACACACAAAATTTATTTAAATTAAATTATATATGTTATATGTATACATGTGTATATGTGTGTATATTATATATATATATATATATATATATATATATATATATATAACATATATAATTTAATTTAAATAAATTAATGCAAATAAATCATTTAAATACAAATGAATTTTAATTGAATCAATTTTATTTAATGCAATTAATTTTAATATTTAATAAAATGTGTAATTTTTGCATATTTAAAAAACTAAAATGTAATACAAATGTATTTTAAATTACAAAACATAAAGGTCATCTTTTTTATTTTAATATACTTTATTTATGTAATTAAATCAATTGAATTATTTAAAATAAATTAAAAATAATTTAAGATAATAAATAAACAAGTTAATATCAACATTTTTAGTTAATAGAATTTTATTTAGCAAAGTGTTATATATATATATATATATATATATATATATATTTGTATGTATGTATTAGTCCCACAAACCTAATTAAAAATCTGTCGGTGTGGCCCTACAGAGATACCAGCATTAAAATGTAATCTATTCTATTACAGTACATACAGCCGCCATAGTATATTTGCTGCTTTAGTGTGTATGTGACAAGAGAGAGAGATTGTGTGTGTGTGTGTGTGTGAATAATTCAGAGATTATTGATTAGGTCATTCCCCACTGGTGACATGTCCATCATAAATATGAGCACATTCTCCTGGTGAACTTGCCACAGTGCAAGGACAGCAAGACTTATGCGGACACACACACACACACACACACAACACAAACCCACTCACCAGCGACGACTCCTGCCATATACAGCAGACTGATCCTCAGGATCCCATGAACCATCTCCAGAGGAACTCCAATCATCAGCTGGAGAAGAGCGTTGAAACCCAACTGCTCTAACCTGCACAAACACACACATCCAGAACATGAAACATCAGCAGGTCTGTGCGGCTAAATTTAGACCGAGAAACTCTCATCAGCCTTAGAACAAAGACAAACTTTTATCTCTCATCTTTAAAGAGCTTAACCTTTCTCAAACGCGACAAGGAGTTTCCGCGGCAGGAGCAAACCTGTTGAGAAATAATCAGATGACGCACTTCACATCTATTACAACAAAGAGTCATTTTACTTCATTTGTGATGAAATCTCTTTGCTTTAAACGCTCAGGGTAGTTCTGATAGATAAATACACAAATGTGGGCGGGACCTAATTTGACCTATTAGAAATTGATTGCATGGTAAAATAAGTATCTCAGTATGACATGATTGGAGGAGAGGGGGTTGATCAGTCGATAAGGAAAGTCATTTCAGAGCTGGAGCTTTTTCTTACATTTTAAAAAATGATAAAGTTGTCTTTAAAATAAAGTGTAAAGATTAAACATGCACAACAAGACCAGGAACATGCATGTTGTTATGAATCCGGTCTGTCATCTTTCATCCACTTACCACCAGATGTCGCCCTCCCATTTAACGGACTCTCTCTACCACACTACATTTCCCATAAGTCCCTTACCTTCATGTTAATTACTGCCCAGCTGTAGCCAATCTATTTCACTATTTAAGTTTACTCTGTAGTCCAGGTTATTTGCGAAGTCTTGTTAATCATTGCGTTGCAATTCCGAGCGTTATACCCCTGTCTTGTTTGCCTGTTTTCTGATCCTGCCTGTTTTGATGTTTATCTGCCCGCCTCTTGACCAATTGCCTGGATATTTACTACGAGCCTGCCTGTTCCTTGCCACTTCTGTTTGCTGTTGAGTTGACCATTGCCTGTCTGACTACGTCTGTAAATAAAGCTGCACTTGGCTCTCATTCGACCCTCATTACACCTGTTGACTTTAAAGCTGGTAAAGCTCAAATAAACAGATTCTAAACATGGATAAACGCCGTTTATTCAAGTTTCCAGTTTCAAAATTTATCGAGTGCACCACAGCTGATACTCATTTATTTATAAATGGAGTACTAAACCATAGTTTGGAAGGCGCTTGTTCATCTGGTCCTGTCAATCGCAACACAACAACATCAGGCATCGCTCTACAACCCCGAAAGCCTTATTTCAAAGTTCTTACCCGACATGCATGAACATGTAGCTGAAGAACCTCCAGATTTGTGCGCGGTGCCCGGGATGATAGACCAGCGGACTCTTCATGAAATCCGGCTGGTAGGTTTGCAACACCCATTTATTGAGCATCACGCCGTAACACATAAACACAATGATCTGGAACACACAAACACGCACACGTTCAACAGTCTTGACCCTGTTAATGATGACATTTAGGGGAATATGGAGATCACAATCGGGGAGGGGAAAAAACACATCCGAACTGAGCCAAAATATGCTGAATTTATATTAGCTTGTAATGTAAATCAATGAGATCTTTATGAAACAGAATAGAAACTATACATAAAATGCATGTAAATACCAGTTGTTGCTTTTATGATCAAAGCTCTATACAATGATGATTGAGACATGAACAATGTTTGAATCGTGTTTGATACATATATTTTAACAAGATGTGTGGATAATCAAGTACACCTAAGTTGCTTCAGGCAAGTAAGTGTTTATCTTGAAATATAACTGACAATATTAGAGCTTTTATTACATTTACTTTTAAAAATCAGTAAAGATTTCACAGCTAAAAGAGCCATGTATGATGACCTGAAGGGGGGGCATTTTTACAGTTATACTAAAAGGACATTTTCTTACTAAAAAAGCATAAACTATCAACTCAGACTTCAGAGGAGATGTAGAAGATCGTATAAAATTTTTGATCACGTTGATAGTTTAGAGGTCTTAGATATTTGCGTTTCAAATATGATACAGTAAGCTTCCTTCGCCGGGAGTTTGATTGACAGGCGATCTGGCCAATCATAACCCCGAATCATTTTAGTAGATTAACGTTGGTGAACTTGAACGTCTTTCCGCGCTTGAAACAACATTCCTTCTGATGTTCGTTCATGTTTATTTGATGCTATAAATGAACTAGTATGAAGAGATCATCGAGGAGCTACAGCGATCTGTCACGACACATTAAACACACACTAGACGCTATTTATTAGAATTTTGAGACTTTGTTTCATGTTAAAAGCAGGGGCGTCGCCAGCGGACGGGCCTGACGGGTATAGGCCCGCCCACCAGTTAAATAAATTTTGTTCAATCTACTTTAACATAATTACAAAATTATTATAACATCTCAAATACTAAAATAAACAAAATGTGTTTTGCATAATATTTGAGTTTGAGTGACAGCTGTGTTAAGCCCTTTGCAAACAGTTTGATTGACAGGCGATCTGACCAATCACAACCCCGAATCCGCCATTTCGTCCAACAAAGCGGTCAGGAGAGTTAGTAGATTAACGTTGGTGAACTTGAACGTCTTTCTGCGCTTGAAACAACATTCCTTCTGATGTTCATTCATGTTTATGCTATAAATGAAGAGATGATCGCTTCACGAGCTGTTTACACTGAGAAAAGAGCCACAAAATGGTATTTATTTGAAATTTGAAACTATCTTTCTTATCAAAAGTAACCTGCTCTGTCTCGTCTGTCGACGCGTTGTCAGTGTCCTCGATGCATTTTTCACTGTGTGAGAATGATAGCGGCATGGCTTGTCGAACGTAGCAACAGTAACTAAAGGGGGCGGAGCTTTACGAACGGCTGATTACAACCTTCGCAAAGAAAATTTTGCTCTAGTTCTTTATAAAACCCACAAACTGATGTATTACAGATCGAATAAACAAATGAGCTGAGCTGATGAACCTGTAATGCAACATAAAGTACAAAGAGCCATACGGCAACTGAAGAGCTCAGTGAGGTGTACCTGTACAATGGTTATGATGGCCATGAACACAGGAGGTGGGCAGAGTCTGTTCTGATGGAAGTACCATCGGCGGTCCGTCTCGCATGGCAGAATCTCATAGGCCACATAGCGCACGAAGCGCTTGTACACGCCCAGCCCCGTCTCATCCAATAGGATCTCTCGCTGCAGCGTGCGACGCCCATTTGCAATGGCTCTGCGAAAACTACTGGAGCGCTTGCTGTTCAGCTGAGACAGAGAATGAAGCTGTGTAATCTTTATGCAGAACGAATGGCTTGCTAAACACATGTACATCCGTGTGTTTCTGGTGTATATCTGCTCAGCAACAACATTTCATAATGTTACACACTTCATAATCACACATTAAATCATTAAATGATCATATTTATATAAAAACGTAAACTGAACTGAACCACACTAATCTGCTCAGTACTTATAAATATATTAATAACCTTTATAATAACACGAATGCATCAACAGGATGTTATAGTTTATTAAAGTGTCTTTTCCAGCAGCTGTGGTCAAAAATTACACAGATGTGCATGCCAACAATCACTACCCACCCTCAGGGCATCACATGGCACTAGAAAATGCTCTAAACATCATAACTAACAACAAAACATTGATGAATCTCTCAATGCACCCCACATTAAGTATAATGTATAAATAAAATAAATGCATTTAATAATATTATTTCATATAATATTTATTATTTTTATTTTATTGATATAATTAATATCAATTACGTTATAATAATTATATATTTTAAATAAATTTTTAATTAACTTTTATTTTATTTATTTTAAATCTAAAATATTATTCGATTATTTAACGTACTGTCTTTTAAAATGTAACATTTTTCGGAAAACATATAACTTACGGATGAGTTAATCAATTAAATTTAGTATTTTAATACGTATTTTTCAAATATATAAATTACTAACATTCTTTACAGTGTATTTGTGTAGGATTATGTTTATATATACACATTTTTAAACAGAGCTCACAACAGCCACATTTTAATATTTAATTATCAATTTATTTCCTATTTTTATATCTAAACATTATTTGACCAAAATTCTATTATTATTATCTTTTAAATTATATAATTTCACCATATATGATATGATGACTTATAGTTAATCAAATAAATTGAGCGTTTGAATAAGAATTTTCCAAATTGATGATTTTTTTTACTTATTAATGTGTGATTGTGTATATAGTCTTAAACAGACTGCCACATTTTAATATTTAATGAGAAATTTATGTACTTTTTTCATATCTAAAACATTATTTGACCAATATTATTATTGTCATATGTACAGTCTTTTAAAATATATACATTTTCATCATATATCATATGATGACTCGCTATTAATCAATTAAATTGAGCATTTTAATAAGAATTTGCTATATATAAAAATCGCTCAGTTTTAACAGTGTATTAATGTGTGATTTTGTGTATAAACAGTCTTAAACAAACCTCACAATAGCCTCATTTTAATATTTAATGATCAATTTATTTACTACTTTTATAATATTTGAACAATATTTGATTATTACATGTACTGTCTTTTAAAATATATAATTTTTCACCATATATAAATAGATGACTTACAGTTTATCGATTAAATTGAGCAGTTTAATATGAGTTTTCCACTTTTTAACAGCCACACACACACACACACACACACACACACACACACACATGCACAGAGACATGTACCAGTTTAAAACTGTGACTTTCTTACAGATTACTCTATGTATGCAGGATTTCTCACACTCTCTTCTTTCTTTTCCCTGTTTCCTTCATCTCCCTCATGCCCCAGATTTACACTTCACCCAAATCCTTTTAAATCCATTGCTTTCGCTCCGCCTCGGTCTCTCTTCCTGTAGAACATGATTTTAAAATCATCGTATGTCTTGAAGTCCAGAAAGCGCGAAGCGTCTGTACGCTATTATGTGAGGATTTGTATCACATCTCTGAATGAGTCTAGCTAGATCACCAAAACTGTCAACACAGAGCTCCGCAGTCATGTGTGTGTGTGTGTGTGTGTGTATTAAAAGAGCCTGCGGCAAAATTGATTCAACTGTCTGTGCCAGAGTGAAAACACTTACGCCCCCTCGTATCAAGAGTGAGAGAGTGAACAAGGTCCTGAGAGGAACGCGGTTGGATTTGTAAAGGAAACACGTGGAGGTTCAGCAATTACAGAGCTGAGACCTGCAGTCTATTATTGACTGTGGGAAGAGCTTTTCATTCATGAACACACATATACACAAATGCCATTCATCTGCTCCAGGTCTCATAGAAATAGCATGACAATCAAAACGTCACACTCGATATTTGTGCGTCCGGGAATGTGCACGAGCACACATGAACACAACACAGCTAAACGGATCACGGTTTCACGTGCCCATATAATCTTAGCGTAAGGGGTAAACATATTCGACTTGCAAAATTGTACAAAAATGAGGAGAAGGCGAGGAGGAGGGATGCCGAAAGAACTAACAACAGGATGCTGGTTTTAGACCTTGGTATTAATTGGAAGATTAGATGGGCGTACTCCTCCCGAAATTACGTTTAATAACTTCACTTCAATAAAAAATCGTTTAGTCTCAGAGTAAAGTTAAATCAATAAAACAGTATATACACTACCATTCAAAGTTCACTAACCCCTATATAGTGCATGGCAGTGGAGCGCACTATATCAGCAAAGAGTGAACGAAAATGAGTGAGCGATGTTAATAGCACGCGCCAGACAATTTCGTCATGAACATTTCCTATACCCGTCTGTAATATGTCCCGAATTGTATATTACTGTTTATTTGTCATGTTTATTGAGAATAAAGAGAGAATAAAAACACCTGTGTCATGCTATTTAGTACATTTATATTTAAAAATAACAGAACAAAAACACTACGCTGTCACATTTGTTTATAAAAAATATAATAGTAAATAAATGTATGAAACCATGGTATGAACATACGTTATTTAAACATTTTGCTATCATTTCGCTTCAAAATATCTTTACAAAGATGTTCTAATTAATAAAAAAATTACACTTACATTTGTAGAAGTTGCCGCTTCCCGTATTGCCGTCCGCTATATTTATTTTTCTTTCGCGCTCGATCGTCTTATCGCGTTGGATTTTGGGTGTACATCGAATGTACACTCAAAATCAGGGAGGATTGTGGGTAAAAGTAGTGAACGAATTTAGGGAATGCAGTCGTTCACTCAGAATTCGGCACTACAAAATGGCCAACACCCGATATAGTGCACTATATAGTGGATAGGGAGCGGTTTCGGACACAGCTTAAGTTTTTTATGAAATTTCTGATTTCATTCCACAAGGACGCATTAAATTGATCAAAAGTGACAGTAAAGACATTTATATTGCAAAAAAATTTCCAAAAAAATATGAAGCGGCACAACCGTTTTCAACGTTGATAATGATCAGAAATGTTTCTTGAGCAGCAGATCATCATATCAGGATGATTTCTGAAGGATCATGTGACTCTGAATGATGCAGAAAATTCAGCTTTGATCACTGGAATAACATTTTAAAATATCAAATTATTTTAAATCATAATACTAGTTCACAATACGACCGTTTTAAATGTTTACTGGTTAACTAAATGCAGCCTTGGTGAGTTTAAGAGACCGCTTTTAAAAATCCCAAACTAGCTTACAAAACAAAGCAGAACAATTGTGGATATCTAGTTCATCCGTGACTATTGCATGACTCCGTGTCCGCAGGGCATTATAATGTGCACAGTAACACTTTTCTCAGCTGACGTATCAAGGAACCTTTGCATCCCGACTTCTGGAAGTTGCATGCATGCGGCTCACCAGTTCAATGAGTTCCTGGTAGCAGACGTGTCCGTGTTCGTTGCTCTGTACCAGCGCCAGCAGCATCTCCAGTTTACTGGGGTCCAGCTGTAACTCATGGTGCTCAGCTAGACTGGTGAAATTTTCCACTGCTATAAAACCAGTCTGCTCTGGGTCCAGCTGAACAGAGAGAGAGGAGCACATGATTAGTTTATATGCATCCACATACAGTAAACATTCAGGACTAGCATGTATTTATTACCCAAAATAAACTAAATGCTACATGTGGTTTGCATTTGATTGTATATTTGTTCCACAAAATCCACGTGATCAAAATTTAATAGTATGATTCAACATTGCGTTAAAGAACAACTGGATTGACTGCCAGTGGGTGAGCAGCGAAATCATTTTGCTGTGCATAAATGTATCTGTGATGGATAAACATCCAGATAGATTTGCAATAGAATAACAGCAAGATGTCTTTAAAGTGCAACGGTTTGAGCAAGAAAAAGAGAAAATCCTGTTGTCCATGATGTGACCTCTTTAACATGGATACAAACATGGTTAGTTCGAGGGACTGCGGTTGTGACTCAAACATAGTCATTCTGAATCTGCACAATTCATCTGTCTGTTACACACACACACACACAGAGAGAGAGAGAGAGAGAGAGAGAGAGAGAGAATGTGTGTAACTATCAGCCTGAAGCATTTCCCTACTAGATCCAAACAGGAAAGACCATCCAGGGGAAACACACACACGGCTATTCTTGCTGTCTGTGTTTACTTCTGTATGCTATATTTATATATATAGAAAGAGGAAAATGAAGGAAAGGAGGAAATGGAACAAGGTATGAAGAGAAAGGAAATAAACAAGGAGGAATTAAAGGAAATTAGGAAATTGAAAAAAGGGATGGAAGAAAATGGTGTGAAGGGAGGAAGGATGGAAAATTAGAGTAAAAGGGAAAGGGAAGGAAGAAAAGTGTGGAAGGACAGACGGATTAGAAAAATGGATGTAAGGAATGGTGGAAGTAAGGAAAGATGGAACGAAAGGAAGGAAAATCTGAAAAAATTAAAGGATAGGGAAAAAGTGAAATAAGGAAAGAAAGGGGTGAAAGTTGGAAAGAATGAAATGAAGGAAATGAGTAAAGGAAAGGAAAGGGAATGAAGAAATGAGTGGAAGGACAGACTGAAGAAAAATTAGTGGAAATTAAAAGGGAAGAAAGAAAGAACAGAGGGAAATAAGGAAAGAAAGGAGTAAAGGTAAGGAAATAAAGGTAAAGAAAGAAGTAAGGAAGGAAAGAATCCAAATGAGGCGGAATTAAAGTAAAGGGAAGGAAGAACGGATGGAAGGAATGAAAAGGTAAAGAAGGAAGGGAAGAGAAATGAAGGAAGGAAGGAAAGGGAAGGAAGGGAAGGGAAGGGAAATGAAGGAAGGAAGGAAGGAAGGAAGTGTAAGGGAAGGAAGGAAGGAAGGAAGGAAGGAAGGAAAGGTAAGGTAAGGGAAGGAAAGTTAAGGGAAAGAAGGAAGGAAAGGAAAGGGAAGGAAAATAAGGAAGGAAGGAAGGAAGGAAAGGTAAGGTAAGGGAAGGAAGGAAAATGAAGGAAGGAAGGAAGGAAAGGAAAGGTAAGGGAAGGAAAGAAAATGAAGGAAGGAAGGAAGGAAGTGTAAGGGAAGGAAGGAAGGAAGGAAGGAAGGAAAGGTAAGGTAAGGAAGGAAAATGAAGGAAGGAAGGAAGTGTAAGGGAAGGAAGGAAGGAAGGAAGGAAAGGGAAGGTAAGGGAAGGAAGGAAAATGAAGGAAGGAAGGAAGGAAAGGAAAGGGAAGGGAAGGAAGGAAAATGAAGGAAGGAAGGAAGGAAGGAAGGAAGGGTAAGGGAAGGAAGGAAGGAAGGAAGGAAGGAAAGGGAAGGGAAGGGAAGGGAAGGGAAGGAAGGAAAGGGAAGGGAAGGAAAGGAAAGGAAAGGAAAGGGAAGGAAGGAAGGAAGGAAAGGAAAGGAAAGGAAAGGAAAGGAAAGGAAAGGAAAGGTAAGGGAAGGAAGGAAGGAAGGAAAGGAAGGTAAGGAAATGAAGGAAGGAAAGGAAAGGTAGGGGAAGGAAGGAAAATGAAGGAAGGAAGGAAGGAAGACTAATAAATGATCTGCTTGCCTATAATGATGTAGAAACAGACAGGAGGAAGAGGAAGGAGAGCGAGTGAATCAGAGTGGTCTATGTAATGAGCGGAGGATGAAGGATGGAGGGATGAGAGCAGCAGACACATGTGGAGAGAAGGATGGAAGTGAAAGAATCATTTACTGAGGCGATTCAGCACAGAGGAGAGCCGCTGCCGTGTCACCATGGTTACAAATTACCAATGTGTCACCCTGAGAAAGACTGACACTGTGTGTGTGTGTGTGTGTGTGTGTCACCGCCAGCGACTGATCTAGTTCTGTCACCTCACACCACATGTTCATGTACACAAATCACCAACAAACCAGCGCCAGAACACCCCACAGTACCACCACACATCTACCATGTAAATATCATGATATCAGAATTCAGTGCTCACTAAAGGGTGAACAACATCTGTTTCCAGCTGTGCCAAAACATCAGGGGTCACGTCTCTGAGCCGGAGCTGTCCCGAACGCACCCGATGGCCTGTTCATTGATTACATGAGCGAGAACAAAGCTTGTCGTTCAGCTAAGTGAGCTAAAAAGAGCCTTACTGTTGCCATGGTTTCCAAAAATACACACCATATGGCTGAGCGCAGAAACATCTGAGCGATGATATGGTGTTAGTAGTAAAATATGTCAGCTTTCTCATCACAAATGATCTTAGCTTTACACTGCAACCCTTACAAAACAGCGCTGGGGCGGCACCAGGGTAAATATTCTATTACTTTGATAAAAACCAAGGTTTGAATATATGAAATTGAAATTCTTTAGCAACTATATATTGAGATCTCTTTTGAAACTCTAGAGGAGACACATAACTGGAGTCTTTTCTCAGGAGGAACATCTGAGAAGCAGGAGCTCGTTTCTTCATGCTCTCAATGCAGCTGGTCAGAGACGAAGAGTCTTAGAGGACGAACCGCTGCTGTTTTATGCAAATATAATGCTAAATATGGTGCAGCAATCCAACTGTCAACTGCCCTCTTTCTCTCCGAACAGCTGGTGCCGAAGCAAATACCGCTTACACAAAAACACACACGCAAGATTTTTACATCTTCTGATCAAAATGGCGACCGCAAAAGTTGCCGTCACGATGCTGGAGTGTTGTGGGTGGTTGCCAGGGTGTTGCTATGCGGCTGCTGAAACTACTTAGCTTTTCAGCAAGTGATTGTATTATTTATTTAGGATGAAAATTAATGTGTAAAGTAAAACCACAAGGACAGAGATAAATATTTTGTTCAGTTCAGCACTAACAATATCCCAACAGTTTCCAACTATTTGTAAATAGTGAGAAAATCGCAATTTTAGCCAAGGATCCGGGACGTGTGAGGGAGTCGCCTGTCAATGGCGTCATATCCGCGTCACCCTCGGTTTCCGCTTTTATTTTGTAGAAACCATGGAAAGACGCTTTAATATATGTTACATGTGGGAACAGACAAGGGAACATCTGTTTTGATACATTATAAACGAATTATTGTAATAGAATTCAACACTCTAATTTTCTAGATTTTCTGCGAGTACCATGTTTTACTACGCCTTAGAGAAAAACACTTTTTTGTCAAGTAGCTAACATGACATAATCAGATGCAACTTCATGTTTAGCAACAGTAATGCAGGATTTTCTCCATCATACAATGTATTTTAAAATTAATTCCATGCCATTTATCAACACAAGACATCCAGCATCTAATATAATATTCTGATATCGTTCTTACTGCAGTGTGAACAAGTGTCTCACAGCAGCCGGCGAGCGAACGCTCAGAGTAACGTTATAACATCCTTTAACACAATCAAATGTATCTAATATGATAAACAGAGCTGCGTTTCCTCACACTCATGAAAGCGGAAAGTGGTGCCGCCGACTGTGTCACAATAAAAGTCCCGCTGCTCTCGAGGCGTGAGTCGCGTTCGTCAACAATCGCTCCAACAACACTCGCTCCATGAACATGATTTCTGCCCGAGTCCTATTCCAATTCTTTTCCACCGGCTGTGAAGTGAAGAACGCATGTCCCAAGATTCCTCGCTCAAACTTGATCAAGCTACGCCTTTGTTTTGAATAGGCGACCTCTAGTGGACGAAAAACTACATAGTGCACCTTTAACAGTGGAATTCATGTTGAAAAACTACATTACCCATGGTGCCGTGCAGAAAGTTCCACCAATCAGAGTTCAAACGAGCACCAAAAGATCTCTTTAGCCCCGCCCACTTCCACAAAGGACTGCAAGATTCTATCAATCTCTCCACACTCTCAAAATACTAAAATATTTCAATATACTGTATATAATCAATATTTGTAAATTAGTAGTAATTCCTACTAAATGTTTTAAAAAAGAATGACTTTTAAATATAAAATAAAGAGTTTTTTTTAAGTGTTTCCCTTGTTAGGGATACACTGATATGAAAACTTTGGCTGATGGCAATAACCGATAATTAACTCTTTATATTTGAAAGCCGATAACCGATTTAAAGGCCGATAAATCTAAATCAAATTCTTTTTATATAATATTTGAGAGCCTGATTACAAAAACAAACGTCTCACCATTAAAAGCACACAATTATGACGTTCTCATTTTAATTTTTTATAGCTGCACAAGTTGCACTTTTTGAAGTGATTTAAATCACATTTCAAGCAATTCAAAACCATAATGGCGGAGAGTGCGCATCTGAAGCGTCTCAGCTGAAGGAAATAATCCATTATTTATCGCTTGAATACATCTGACCAATAACGATAACATATATCGGCTGATATGGTGGCCGATATATCGTGCATCCCTAGTCCTTGTTATCATAATGAAACGAAAATGAGTGGTATTACCCATCTCTAGTCTCTAGATATGGTTCAAGTCCCTCCTTCAGTTCAAGTCTAAGGGATTTTAGTTTAATACTTACGGTCAATGATTTAAAGAAACCAAAGCGAATAGCAATAGCGATGCGTACCTTCACAAGCACCGCTCACTGAACTCCAGTCGGTGACAAGACACTGGGTAATTCAGTAATTTAGAGCTGTCTTCCATTAATTCTGTTTATCGCACAGAGCGTTGAGTGTGTGCGCGCGTTTGCACGTGTTAACTGTGTGCGTGTGCATTAGAGCCAGAAATAGTCTGAGCTCAGCACTGCTTCCTACAGCAGAAAATAATAAAAAAAATCATAATAAACTGAAAGGTTAAGCATCTTGCCTTTACACAAACACACACACAGTAGCTGCAACACACTCACACCACATGCACACTAACGCACACCCACTCGACACAACACTTCCTGTCTGAACACACTACAGTTACACACAAAATCAGAAGCACGGCACACGTAAAAACATATGAAACACACCCACACGTTACCGACACAAACACACACACACACTGAACTGATGACTGCGTGTCCCTCGTCCCCTGAAGGCGAAGATCAATTCTGCCTCTCCGACTAAATGATTGCCTTTCCTATCCATCAATCACCCTAATCTCTCAGCATCAGCATAGATTAGACAACAAAATCAAACACACACACAGATATTGCCTAGTGTAACTTCCAGCATCCTCAATTGCTTTAAAAACACAGCGTGCATTTACAATTCACACCCATGCTCTCCGTAGTTTTACGAGAAAACACATTTATTATATAAATCATTATTTAGAAAGCAACAATGGATATATAAAGTGGCCACAGGGATTCTAAGATGGTTGCCGGGCATTGCTATGTGGTTGCTATGGTGTTTTGAATGATTTTACCATTATAAAGATTATTATAATGCGGGGAGTGATCAAATCACTAACTTTAAGTGCGTGAAACACAAGTCAGACTCTATAAGAATTTGTGTGGCGGACAAATGAACTTGGTTAGATAATTAATATTATATAAAAGATGAAATATGTAAATGCTGTATACAGTATATATGTGTGTTACGTTATACTTTATTTTATACATATTTTATCTACTCCTAAACCTACTCATCACAGAAAACATTCAGCATTTGTACAATATTAATAAAAAAAGCAGCTCATGTTTAGTATGTTTTTAAAGCTATGAGGACTCATGAAATGTCCTCATATTTCATGTTTACGTCGTAATATCAGTGTAATACCCATGTTATTACACACATTTGTGTCCTCATAAATCACAAAACACACACACAGTATATATGTATAGTTTTATATTATATTCTTTTAGGTTGAGAACACTGACCTAATACGACTGCAGATGAATTACCAATGCAAAGCAGTCATAAACCAAGACCCGAAAGCGTGACCTTTATTCAAGCACCTTAAAACCTTGCATTTCTGTCCGAGGAGCTGCTTTTGCTCCAAAAGTGAAACTAATTAGCATACACTCATGCATATGTATTCAAACAAGCTGTTGTCCGAATCCTGATGAATTTTGAGTGCTAATCATGTGATGTGAACTGCCAGGACTTGGAAAGGGCTTTCAGGTTTTAGTTTTGCCAAGAAAACTCAGCGAGAAGTACTTATCCAGACCATCTCAATGTTAACACCCGCTTCTAATGTAGCCGCTCAGACAGAAAACCCCGGATGAACTGTTCGTCAAAGCTCTTACTGAAAGTTCTCACCGAATCTCCACTTCTGTACGTAGAGAGTAATGCATTCTGCAAGCTGGCAGGTCAGACTGTGGGTATAAATAAGTCATGCTTTTGCACACAAACTGGTTGTAACCTGCCAGGTGGTAAAAGGAGAAAAAAAAACAATGTGCAATGAAACAAATCTTGTCATTTCATGACTAAACACAGTGTCGTATTTCTTGGTGTCTGTTGCTTGCGCTGAATCTCTTGAAGTGCTCTGCTCTTTTCTGATCAATCGACTGCTTTTGAGTATTTTTGGGTCTCCTCTTTGAGTCTCAGGTAGCAAGACTTCCTTGCTTTCACTGACGGAGTTTTTCTTGTTCTTATGAAAAGCACCAATGAAACTGAAACTGTAATATCTATATTAAAATGACCAATAGAGTGCAACAGTACAGCTGGTAGGGACTACAACGAGCTTCTTCCTGGGTTGGTGACATCACAAACCCCCAAATTTACATAAACCCCGCCCCCGAGAATGCACAACAAAGGGGGCGGGCCATGTTGGGCTGCTTTAGAGAAGAGGAAGAGTTGTTGTAGTCGAGTGTTGTTGATGCCGTCATTTTACGCCGAACTGCTTCACAAACGAGGGTCGATTCAAGGAAAAAAGATGAACGTGACGACACGTGCTAGTGACGAGTTGATCAACTCCACAGCAACGACATCAATTTATCCACTAACCGTTCAGAAACGACTAAAAGTTGAACTTCTTCCTGAGTCTCTCCATCAGTGAACAATGTGAGGATGAACACCGTCTGCGTGAGATTCTCCAGCTTTGTTGTTGTTGAGCCGTTAAAGCTCCGCCCTCTTCTGGAGCAGCAGCTCATTTGCATTTAAAGGGACACACACAAAAACTGTGTGTTTTTGCTCAAACCCAAATAGGGGCAAATTTGACAAGCGATAATAAATGATCTGAGCTGAAACTACACATTCTGGAGACACCAGAGACTTATATTACATCTTGTGAAAAGGACATTACAGGTCCCTTTTACCAATTACTATTGCCAAAAGCAATAATTAAGTTAAAAACTGATCTAAATAGAATCGAGCTGAATTGAACCGAACAATCTATACTGCTAAAAGTGCTAATGAGTCAAACTGACTCAAGTGAACCGAACCAAATTCATCTGACCCCATGTGAAAGTCACAAACACCCAAAAAGCTGCATCGCCACATCCTCGGATTTTATATCTGCCGGCTGCTGCTTTAAATACGATATGGAAGATATATCGAAATATGAGCACTACCATTAAAAAGCTTTTATTCAGCAAGGATGCATTAAATAGCTCAAAAGTGACAGTAATGTCATGTATAATGTTACAATGATTTCTGAAGGATCATGTGACACTGAAGACTGGAGAAATGATGCTGAAAATTCAGCTATATTCAAACAGAAAATAATCATTTTTGTTGATTCAAGTTGTGTAACAGTATTTCACTATATTACTGTATTTTTGATCAAATAAATGCAGCCTTGGTGAGCATATGACACTTAAACATAGAATAGCATGCATATAAGAGTGATTTCCATACATGAGCATACACAGAAGCAAGCGTGTGTTGAGCATCTTCAGTACTGGAGCTGATGTCTAGTGTATCACTACTAGAGTAACAGCCACTGACTGAACATAAGGACCTCTCTCACACACACACACACGACACACAACACACTCCTGTATTCATTCATTCCAACTGTCCATCTCGGCGTCGAAACACATGCACACACATGCACATCGACGTACAGGAGGATGCAGTAACCATAGCAACCTGCTGCTGCTTACCTGCTCTTGTATGAGCTGAAACAGAGAGCTTCTATCCATATACTGGGCCCTGGTGCACACACAGCCACAAAAAGAAGGACATAGGGGGAATTCGCACTCAGAGACACGTACACACACACACGGTCCGTCCGTCCGTCCGTCTGTGCGGCACGCCTCCCCAACAGGGAGAGAGACCCCTCGCAAGCACTCTAGCAAGGGCCAGTGGTGTTTCTGCAGGACGCCCTCCAGTGAGGTTTGGTCCAGGGTTGCTTGATCCCAGCTGGGTTCAAATCCAAAGTCCCGGTCACCATCCAGAACCCATTGATCTTTATAGCACTTTTGCACCCGCTTCCATACAGCTAAAAAGCAGTCAATGCACTTTCTGTCTGTTTTCCCTCCTCTTTCCTTCCTCTACCCTTCCGTCCCTCTCCGCTCGCCCGTCTCGTTGTGCTCGTATCGCCTTTACCTATGTAAATCTCTCCCTCTCGCCCTCTCTCCCCTCTGTCCTCCACAAAGACTGTACTACCTGAATACCAATGAAGGAGGGGAAGGAGGCGGCGGTCTGCGGCCAATCAGAGGCGAGGGGGGCGTGTCCAAAGAGCTGCAGCTCTCCATCTACCCTGCAGGAGTCTTAAAGAGAGACTAAACACACTCTAACACACGTTCACTGCAGTGCACACACACACACACACACACACACACTCACACACAGCGCAAGCGCACTCAGGGTTCCATTAATCACACACAGCAGATACTACAAACCCTAAAACACACTCTCAGGCTGTTCAGTCACTGCTTGTGCTTGTAACATCCCGGCGATCACATATGTACAGCAACACACCAATGAAGTCGTTTGGCTCAGTTATTATCTCTGAGGACCGTGGTAATAAATGTAAATATGAATCTCTAAAGTCCAAAATGCCTGTGTTATTCATGATGGCGTGAATAAATAAAGGTTGTTAATGGAAGCAATCTGTTCTTGACCCTTTAGAGGATTATAATCGCAAAAGTGGTTGAAAATGCGGGGAAACGATGCATACGGGGAGGATCTGACCTCTCGTGTGAATATCCTGGTCTTCTTAGATATCTGGGTCATAATTTTAGCACATTTTGTTTCAGATTGACTCAACACAGCCAAAAAAACAACAATTCTTTGCATTGAGCCCGCAACAAAATCGCAACAGATTTTCACCTGAGGCTAAACAGGCTGTGCAGATTTTTTTAGACGCAAGACTGTATGACAATACGCAATAATTGTGTTCGATTTTAAAGCTCACGTTGATTTGATTTGGGCTTTTAAATTATATATCAAATATACAAAAATGTATGTCTAATACAATTTCCTAATTTTTTTGGCTATGTTTTATATATATTTGTAATCTAACTATAGGATATATACATTTATATATATATATATTTAGACATAATAATTTAAAGGGCCTATATATATTATATATATATATATATATATATATATATATATATTATGGTTTAAAATAAATACATTTTAAATTTAAAAATCTATTTCCTAAAGCTGGAAAATTAATAAAAGAAGAAGAAGAAAAAAAATTATATATATATATATATATATATAGTTTACATACTATAAAATTAGTTTTTGGCATATGGATTTCTGTAACAAACTCTGTGGGACGAGCAACACACCAAAATGTATCATTTAGTGTCAGGGGTTTGTTCAGATCTCTAACTCTAATTAAGAGCAACGCAGCGACGCCAGCCGTACAAATCTCCACTAACAACGACAGATTTTAACCTGGAGCTAAACTGATTATGCAGATTTTCTTCTTAGACAGAAGTGTTTAAGATGACACGCTCTAATTGTTGGTGACTTGACAGATCACATGGATATAAAACGTGGGTTCATCAGTTCATGCTCTCTCCTAGAATGAACTTACTCCACAATTTTTTGACGACTGAGCTGTCCACCTGCATGATGCAGTGATTTACAGGAACACCTGGCTGTTACATCTACAGCGCCTCCATCAGGTCTCAGGGTGGATCGATGACGCTGACGGACACTTCATCAACTAAAGTGTGAGTCCTCAGACAGACATTTGTGACTCATGATATTCATACTACTGTGCGCTACCAATCCATTACTGACCTCATGTTTATGAACTTCATGACCTTTCGACGCTGGTAGCATAATATAAGACAGTACTGACATGAAAAAACCCCATGAAATCATTTTTTTCCCAGAAAGCATCATCAAAATCATTTGATTACTGCGAGTTTTATATCAGCAAAATAACCAGTTGCCAAATTTAGTTTATTTATATGCATATTTATTATTTTGTAAGCAAACTAGCAAAATATTGTTAGAGCCAATTAGAGGACAGAAAATGATTTTTAATATCCTACACAATCACTAAAACCTCATTTACACACAGCAGAACAGAGCAGTGCTGCCCTCTCCTGGTGAAAACTACACAAGTCGTCTACACGCCACACAAAGAGTTTTATTGCACACATTTCTCTTACTGGACATTTTGAAGTGTTTTAACCCATAATAAGCCTTAAGATTAATTTTCTCCCCTGATCAATTCACTATATCGATTAAGTTAGCAGGCTCCAGCGCATTACAACAATCCGTGAGTCTTTATAACACTGCTTTCTTTTGTAATTTAATGCATTTTACCTGCTATTAATCACTTTTAACAGACCTGAACTGATATGCTTTTGTGCTTTATGTGCAATTCCATAACATTTAATGCACAAAACCATATGTTTTTGATAAAAGACATTTTTTTACACTTTTGTCATGAAGATATGCATAAATCATACCGTATTTACCTTACAGTGCCTTACAGTCGCTCATCTGCCACAGTGCCTAGATAGGAAAGAAAATGTGGAAAATGTTAAAAAAAAGCAGTTCTGACCTTATGTTGAGGAAACTACAGCATTCAGTGTTCATTACATGAGTAAATAATAGGCCTACTAATGACAAATGTGATGGACGCAACTCACCGAGGTCCAGGTCAGCGGAAATCAATCTTCAATTTCATTTTTCGCAGCAGTCTATCATGAGTAATATCAGTTATTTTCGGTCAAAAATACTTAATGTAAATATACATGTTATTATTTATGAAATTATGACACAAAAAAATTATGCATTGCATCATGTGTCCAATTACAGATTCATAAATTGATTTGTTTAGAAATATTCAGAACCCCATGATGCCCCATGATTGTAATATAGCTCTTGTTGTGTCTGTTGCTTTTCCTCATCTATCTATCTATCTATCTATCTATCTATCTATCACTCTCTCTATCTATCTAATATATATATATATATATATATATATATATATATATATATATATATATATATATATATCTAAATGGCATGGGTTGAGTGCACAGACTGAGGGAAGGTGCTGTTTTCAGCACTAGACACCTGCAGACACCTTACACTACGTCATACTACGTCACAAAGAGAAGCTGTACGTTCAAGCCTGTATAAAACTCTCTCTCTCACACACACACACACACAGGAATGTGTGAAACAGTGAGAGACAGTCATCACAGGTGTGTGAGATGCGCATTGTGCCTAATACCTACTATATGATGTGAAAGTGTAACAAAAGATGTGACTTCTTCAAGTGTCCACAGCTGTCGAGCAGAAACTAATAATTAATATTATTATAAGAGTAAAGAAAAATTGAAATAGTGCTCAATTTGACTGTTACTCGTGAGAGAAAACTGCCCGCGCGCGCGCGAGTTCCAGCGTCGCGCGCTCAATAGCCAACTCCGATTACAAAGTTCAAATAGAAAAGGTTATTAATCTGCTTTATCAACTTAAGTTCAATTACAAATACGTAGTGGGCTAATTAAAAGTTCTGTGAAGCGGGTTTACAGTAGAGGTGAAGAGAAAGCCCTTAAAGTGAAAAGATTCAAGATGGCGTTCTGACTGAAACACCATCCAGCCTGAAAATGTGAATAACAGAACGAGCCGGAGCGATAGAAATACTACAGTACATCAGCCCGATAGCAGCCTGAACTAAATTGATGACTTAATGAGTGAACGGTGCAAAAATGAGGGAAAACAAACCGACGGGATACGCGTTTCCCTGCCAACAGAGAGATAACAAAAGAATGCGCGAGCGCTTAAAGCATCCAGCCCAGTTTGATCAAGTCTTAATATGCCAATCGGATCCATAACGCACAAACACACCGGGGAATGCACACACGGGTCGATATGCTTAACCTGGCCACGGTACCGGTGGGTTCTGGTCGGAAAAGCTGGTCTTTGGGTCGTTGGCAACTTTCCTAACAGCCGAGCTCCTCTCTCAGAACATCCAGCATAGGAGCTGCTGGTTTATATACTATAACGTTTTAATCGTTTAGACCTACAGCTCATTCATTACACCGACACCTCTTGAAATGTGTGAATGTGACCCACAATATGGGAGCCACTTTATTTCGCGCACATTTAATTTATAGAAGGTTTAACAATAAATAATCGGAGAAACGTCACGCGGACTCGGTGGCCGGACTGTGTTAGTTCGTCAACTACTTCAGCTTATTAAAAGCGAAAACGACGTTTTAGGTTAATCAAACCCACCCTGTCCTCCAGTGTGTTGATGTGGCTTTCATACACATTCGGTGTTTTCCGACTCGGTTTCGTTGTTTTGGGCTAATTTTACGCGAATTCTGCAAAATACATCACCGCGCTCGCCGGTTTGAGCTGATTTTCCGGGAAAAAAAGTTCAAGGCTCAACGAATTCAGGCTAAAACGACACACGCACGTGAAGCCCAAAGCCTCCGCTCTCGGACCGTGGCGTTGGGAGGATCGGTACCGAGCGAGTCTGGCTGAATTCAGCCTCAGTTCGAGGAGGAAGAAACACAAACCAGCCCGCGCAGATTTCATGGAAGCCCGCTTGATCAGCTGCTGGCAGTTGGTGTTCTCAATCACGTCCGCGTGGAGGCTGCATATATAGTACAGGCGCACTTAGGCGAATAATATACACACTTTCAACGGCATTTCGTGCGGGTGTTTTGAATAAATATTTTAATTCGAAACCGAACGAAGTGACACTGAGCTCATTTAATCTGCCATCGCTAATTTTGAATAATAGCGGCGCAAGAATTTCCTCTCAACTTGAGAGTTTTTGACAGTTGGGGTCTGTTTTTGTTTGAAATCGCCGACCATGGCTGAGACGGCAGCTGCCCCCGCATCCAAGCCTAAGAAGACGAAAAGCTCCAAAAAAGGGACGTCGCATCCCAAATACTCCGAGATGATCAAAGCTGCCATCGCCGCCGACCGGAGCCGCAGCGGCGCGTCGCGTCAGTCCATCCAGAAGTACGTGAAAAACCACTACAAGGTGGGAGACAACGCCGACTCCCAGATCAAACTCGCCCTGAAGCGGCTGGTGGCCAGCGGGCTCCTTCGCCACACCAAGGGCATCGGCGCCTCGGGCTCCTTCAAACTGGCCAAAGCCGAGGACGTCAAGAAGCCCGAGAAGCCCAAACCAGCACCCGTGAAAGTCAAGAAGCCAGCCAAAGCCGCTGCCAAGCCCAAGAAAGCCCCCAAGCCCAAGAAAGTGGTGAAATCCCCAGCGAAAACTAAGAAAGCCGCGGAGAAGAAAGTCAAGAAGGTGGCGGAGAAGAAGAAATCGCCTGTCAAAGCCAAGAAAGTTGTGAAGAAGGCGAAGGTGGCCAAACCTGCCAAGGCGAGCAAAGCCAAGAAGGTGAAGACGGCGAAACCCAAACCCAAAACAGCCACCAGGAAAACGGGGAAGAAGAAGAAGTGAATTCAGACGAAGCGCGGTGTAAATAAACTTTTTGGAGAAAATGTTTTTTGGTATATTGTTATTTTTGTAAGGTCTTTGTGCGCGGACTTCAACCCCACGTTTTTACAGCGTGAAACTTTTTTGTGATTCTATAAAGAAGATCCCAGACGGCGAAACTGTTATTTATTTTTGAAACAAATTCCTGGACTTTTTTTTTTTCTTTAAGTTGAACTGTGTTGGACACTATTATTATCATCATCCAGACATACTAATTCATTTGACGATTAGATATGTCGATATTGTAGGTCATTCTATGACTGTGAAGAACAATAATGTCTTTTTTATGAAGAACGGTGACATGTATGATGGCGATGTACAGGATCGACTTGTAGTCTAGTTCCATTGCTGTCCATATTATACGCGTAATTCGCATTACTGTGCATCAATAAACTTCTCTCATTTCAAACGCAGTCGTTTGTCTGGTGTTTTCATGTTGAGCAGATGAAACGGGTGCTATGGCACTGGTCACGTGAGAGATGGGGTCTTGAGGGACCGCAACCTCCAGTTCAGCGCAGAGCAAAAGGTGAAGCGCATCTTTCGACTCACTGCTGCCCCGCGGCGTTGCATCGGAGAACTGCACCTGTCAGTGTCACGCTGGGGTAAATGCAAATAGCTGGATGACATGACGTGTCCTGCAGGGAAACCGATTTCACATTGAAAAATAACGAACGCATTCAGTTTACTTTGATACACAGCATACTAGAAGCATGAATAGCATACAAAATAGTTTGGAGTGCTACATATTCTTCTTAAAGGCATCAATGTATTTCTTTAAGATACTTAAAGTAAAATAAAATTGAATCTACCGAGACGTTTAAGTGTAAAACACTAAAAACAGATAAAACTGAATATAAAATATATTCAAAAAAACTATTGATTCTGCATGATATAGTTATTAACTATTCAAGCAAACTCCAAAAATCAAAAAGGAATAAAAAAGTGAATGTAAAATAAACGTACACTTTCCTTTACACATATAAAGGACCAAGTGTGAAAAATAGTGCCGTCAAATCGATTAATCATGATTAGGTTTGTGTGTGTGTATATAGAGAGAGAGACAATCTTGTATGTTAGATGCGATTAATCGCAATTAATCGATTTGGCGGTACTCAGCAGTTTGATTGACAGGCGATCTGACCAATCATAACCCCGAATCCACTTTTTTGTCCATCAAAGCGGTCAGGGGAGTTAGTAGATTAACGTTGGTGAACTTGAACGTCTTTCCGATGTTCATTCATGTTTATTTGATGCTATAAATGAACTAGTATGAAGAGATGATCGCTTCACGACACATTAAAGACACACTATTTATTGATTAAACTTCTTAAAAAAATGACTATATTAAATATGAAACCATTTCATACGTTGTCAGGTCCTCTTTGCTCCGCTATGTATTTTTCACTGCGTGAGAACATGATGTGTGGCGTGAGAGCGCATGACTTGTCGGACATAGCAACGGTAACTAAAGGGGGCGGGGCTTTGCGAACGGTCAATTGAAACCCGATTTTTTTTTTTTTCAAATAACATTAAATTTTCTAAAAACAAACTGAAATGATATCATGTTTAGACTCTTATATCTCTAATCAAATGTAAATAACAGTGAGTCTTGTAATTAAACATTACTAAAACTATTAAATTAAAAACAAACAAGACAAACGTTTTCACTAGCAGTCTCGGGATGTTTGTACACCACTGTACAATGTATATAATTATATCTTTTATTCTTGATGTTGAAAACGATTCAACTACCAACCCTCACCTCAAGCATTCTCATACGCTCTGTGTTCTCTCTTGAAACGTGATGCTGTACGGAGTCTGAACAGAAATGAGATACGAGCTCGCAGACACCAGAGGACCTGCCCGACACATTAATGCACTAAAAGATGATTTCTATTACATTATATATGAAACACCCGAATAATGGTTATGACACAAAATCAAATGACAATCAGCTGCTTGAACTCAGAGTCATGTGATCATGCAAAATAAACCATTATCAACATGCTGATGTAATAGAGCACAAACAAAATCACCAGAAAAAAAAACGCTAGTTTATTACAAAATATTTCTATTAGAACATTCTGGCTTCATTCCAAGCATCTCATTTGATATTGAAGCTGGAAGCTCAAGGCTGACGAGACACAAGCCTGGGGGGGATTTTAAAGTGAATACTGGGCATTAATACTGAACAAAACATTGAAATTATGAAAATTAAAGCAATGAATCAGTGCATCCACAGTCAGTTCTGTCAGTTTGAAGGAATATCTTCACATGCAAATTCTCGTGAATAACACAGACAGACCTTGAGCTCATAAACTGCTTTTTGGTTTGCTGGGAACCATGTTTTTAGGCTGAAATAAAAAGCTTTTTTGGAATGAACATTTTAGGTCCGATAAATAGTAACAGTTCTGAGATGAATCCAGTTTGGACAATATTATAAATACAGTCAGCCAAGTCATTCTCTACCGTCTATCCTGATCATTTCCAGCAATTCCAGTGAAGTTACACTGGTTTTCTATAGGACGGCTCTGAACTAGGCCAAAGCATCAGAGCATTTAATCTTAAAATATCATTTAAAATACACTTATTAACACCATCCATCCCTACAGCAACTCTAAATGAAATCTGAGATCATTCGCCGCTACGATCAATACAGGCAAACGGAAAGCCAAGATTTTGGGTCCAGTTTAGCCATTTTCAAAATCACAAATGGGCTTTTCCTCGGCATCTTAGAAGAACAAAAAAACGTCAGTCATGGTCCATACATATAAACATCCATCTGAGGAACAAGAAATGGAAATTTATTCCGTTTTGATTTCAACCAATTTAGAAGATGCACTTCATTTAATTACTCAGGGGTTAAATACAAGTGAAACGGAGTCAAAATTGCACATAACTAGAGCTATTCAACCCAGAACTTACTTTACCTTCTCAAATATTCTGAGAGGGTGAATTATGAATTATATTGAAGTGCATTTCCTGGCTGAGGTAAAACTGAATAATTGACCCCGACACTGAGATGTGTTCGAATATGAGTTTGAATACATTCACATGGAACGTATTCTTGATCCATATTGATTTCCCATACATTTACAATTCAAAACATAATCTGTTGAATCATTTCTTGATATTGTTCCTCTCGAAACATGTTGTGAAAACGTCTCTTGGGGTCGACCAATGCAGGTCTGCAAGTTTTTTGTAGCAAAAGCAAAGCATGTGTGTAATACTTTAGTCCAGCTGAAATAATAATAATAAAAAAAACTGCTTAATTCTGTTGTGTCACTGTAACTAGCAGGGCTTTACACCCTTGTTAAGCCACAATGACTCTGTTAAGGCCAAAACAGAGCGCAGGAAATGAAGGAGTGTGTGTTTATCTGCATGTATTGTGCGTGTGCATCATTTGTGTCGGCTAAAGGCTCTGTACACGGCGAAGCCCAGCATGGCGGCTATTGTGGCGCCCAGAGTCACACGCAGCCAGAAAGACGTGCTGCTCATGTCTGATCCATTCAGGTGCCTGCAGACAGGAAGTGACAGAGATAGAGAGATTTAAATACACTCAGTATTTCTGGTGACCTTGATGACACACAAACAGTCAAGCAGGCTAATTTTAGTCCGGCATCTGCAAATCTTTGAAGTCAAACATGCAAAGCCATTTTGCTCAGCAGAAATATTTACGAGTGACACGTGATATTCGATGGAAAAAAAAAAAAAAAAGGTCATTTTACCCAACGGGAATTGAATGGATCATGAAAAGTGGACGCTTGGTGACATCAAAGTCAGAGTACTTTTATTTTCATGAAAGATTGCAAACGCAAGTGCAACTTAATTAATTTAATTAAATTAATTTAATTAAAATTTAAAAAATAAATTCATTTATTAATAAAAAAATAATTATATATATATATATATATATATATATATATATATATATATATATATAATTTATTAATTAAAATAATAATATATTATATATATATAATTTATTAAAATAATAATAATAATAATAATAATAATAATAAATATATATATATATAAATATATATATATATTCATTTATTAATTAAAAAATTAATATATATATATATATATAATTAATTAAAATAATAATAATAAAAAAAATATTTTATATATATATATATATATATATATATATATATATATTCATTTATTAATTAAAATAATAATAATAATATAATATATATATATAAATATATATATATATTCATTTATTAATTAAAAAATTAATATATATATATATATATAATTAATTAAAATAATAATAATAAAAAAATATTTTATATATATATATATATATATATATATATATATATATATATATATATATATTCATTTATTAATTAAAATAATAATAATAATAATAATATAATATAATATAATATAATATAATATAATATAATATAATATAATATAATATAATACAATATATATATATATATATATGACCCTAGAAGTTCAATTAAACAATCAAAATACGAGAAAAATATTTTACATTTTTTAAATATTTTAAATATAAGGGAAGAACAAAACACTAAACCTGGTTTAGTCATTTATCTGCGAAAAGTATTTGGCAAAAATGGCAAACTACAGCTACAATTTCTTGTTTGACTACGCAAAACAAACGCATAGAAAAAAAAAAAGCTTACACTGACAACAACCTAATCAGGTATTAATATTCATTGGTTCTCTCGTTCTCGTTCATAATTTCTTTGTATGACAGCCTGGCCATAAATTAAGTCTGCACAATTT
>CM074301.1:13687500-13742500 GCA_037194245.1 Opsariichthys bidens | reverse complement strand
GTCAACACGTATACTCGGTCTTTCCTACAGGTGTTCAACCTTGAGCTGATAAGGTCAGATAAGAGATCATAGTAATAAGGACACGACTTGAGCCTGGAATAAATATAACACTAATGCTGAAACAACGCATGTGTGCTGCCAAAGAAATCACACTTATATATAGGCTATATAATTTATGGAAGCTTGTTTCTGACACAGAATAAAAAATAGAATTTGAATTTAATGTATTAGAAATATATATATATATATATATATATAAATTTCTGATCAAAGTTGATAAGTTATTGTTGCTTAATATTTATGGGCTAAGGAATAAAAAAATCTTTTTTAACTGACTTTCTATTCATCAAATAATTCTGAAAAATGAATTTCCAAAATCAAGCAGCAAAAGCTGTTTTCTATGGAAGCCCATTTCCGTTACTGAAAAATAGGATTGCGACTTTTTTACTCCGAATTATGAGATAAAAAGTCAGAAGTCTAAGTTATAAAGTCAGAATTATGAGATAAAAAGTCAGAATTGTGAGTTATAAAGTCAGAATTGTGAGATAAAAAGTCATAATTGTGAGTTATAAAGTCAGAATTATGAGTTATAAAGTCATAATTGTGAGTTATAAAGTCTCAATTGTGAGTTATAAAGTAAGAATTATGAGTTATAAAGTCAGAATTATGAGTTATAAAGTCAGAATTATGAGTTATAAAGTCAGAATTATGAGATAAAGTCAGAATTGTGAGACAAAAAGTCAGAATTGTGAGTTATAAAGTAAGAATTATGAGTTATAAAGTCAGAATTATGAGTTATAAAGTCAGAATTATGAGTTATAAAGTCAGAATTATGAGTTATAAAGTCAGAATTATGAGATAAAAATTTACATTTTCAGCATCTCTAATAATAAATGTTATAAAAATCATCATATCATCATGATTTCTGAAGGATCATGTGACACTGAAGACTGGAGTAATGATGCTGGAAATTCAGCTTTGATCACTGGATATAAATTACATTCTCAAATATATTAAAACAGATAACAGCTATTTTAAATTGAAATAACATTTCACTATTTTCTTAATGTATTCCTGATCAAATAAATGAAGCCTCGTTGAACAGAAGAGACTTCTTTCAAAACTCCCCAGCATTATCCTCCAGGGTGAAGTTCCTCCAGGAATACGTGCATCGTGTCACACGTGCAGGAGGAACTGTTTACTCAAACTCCACACCTTTATTGAATCACTCACCGACCAATTCATGAACAGATTTAGCCATTTTAATTAAAAACATGAGGTTTAAGAAATAAAATATGTATAAACAACCCAATACATTAATGTGTCAAGATAAAGTTTTTTTAAATGCATATATATGAATATCGATCTCATGCAAATTTATACTAATATAAAACACATGTGGGTATTTAATTAATCTATATATATATATATATATATAGTGTCTAATTGGAGTTTGACTGAACTGTCACTAGCCTGTAATCTGAGGGAACAACTTGCTCACTTGTTATTAAAGTTCATTTTCGTGTGTTTTGATTTTGCATTATGGCGCACAACAGATCAAACGAAAAGAATAAAGCACTAAATTAACCGATAATTCAAGAGTGTTTATCATTTCTGCAGCGGCTCAAGGTTGAGGGTTAGCGCTGTGTAATCATGCTAACTTTCATTAAACTGTCACATTAAGTTGCTTTGATATTTAAAAAAGAAAACAACATCTTACGTTCCCCCAACAGCAGTATCCGGACATCGCGTTTCATTTCACTCCACTCTCTACTGAACTCTCCGACAAGCTGCGTCTATCTTTCCCAAAAACTTCAAATTCAATTCAAAGCTGAGTGCTAGTTTCTGGCTAGCTCCATTACAGCCAACGAAACTGGCTCCGCTACTGACTTCCGGTTGGAGCCCAAATGGAGCGCCCTCTACTGTGCAAACGAAGACTTATTTCAATTGATTCATTTTAATATTACTTAAGCTTATTTAATGATTTATTTTCTATATTCTCTATTTGTGAGTACATTATACAGCGTCAGGTCTTATAATATTATTTAGTTAAATTATATTGATTGAGCTTCATTTACTCTGACTCTGACCCGTATTGCTAGTAATTAATGGAAAATAATTTATAATTTCATTAAAATAATTAAAACATTAATAATTCATATAATACTGCATTATATTAAAATATTAAAAGCTAATTTAATATTATATTAATATTCAAACAAAAAAGCATTCCAAAAACATATATATATATATATATAAACACACATATATATAAACACATATGTATATATATATTTATAAGTGTGTGTGTGTATATATATATATATATATATATATACACACACACACACACACACACATATATATACACATTATATATTATAAAGTGTTCAAATCAGGTTCTGTTTTATTGTGAGTGTCAATGGCTTTATTTGATGCAAACAAGAGTATTTCAGATTTTTTATGAACTTTATTTCTGAGGATCAAAGTGCATGACAATCTCAGAGTATTTCTAACAAGCAAAACATTATAAAACAGTGTAAAAAATGTTAAAAAATTAAAAATAAAAGATTACAAAAACTACATGCCGCTTGGATGCAACACACGGCAGAACAGCTCGGCTACATCAATGCAACATTTCGACTGAACAGAATAGCAAAAATCTGAGTAACTACTGCAACCCAATCATTGATCCTCACGGATGAACATCCAACGGCAGCATTAGTGTTCTCCGAACATTATAAGCCGTGCACAGACCACAGCAAGAGCTCATTATGAGCAGCAGTGAAGAGCTGCGATCCAGACCAGCTGAAGCTGCACACCTGAACCGAGTCACTGTGAGATGCGAAATTCTGAAAACGACCGCTGGAGGAATGAATCAGCTTCAGGAGACGCTCTGAAACACAAGGCATCGCAGTTAGATGACTGTATAGCTCTCAAACACTTGTTGTAAGATGGCACAGGCACACTAACGGTTTGATCCGACAGCGAGCAGCCTTCCCGTTGAACACAGACTGAGACACAGAGCCCAATCGGCCAGAGAGATCGTCCTCAAAACCTGTCAAACAAAAACACACATAAAACCAATGCATCATCATCTCACAACTTCAACCGGCCAAAAATTGTGTGGAGACCAATGAGGTCATGGTTATATAGGCAGTCCACGTCAGTCCATCAGTGTGTGAGTACCTGTTTTTTGTAAAGACAGTAAAAGATGATCTCTTTCTCCACAGCGTAGCCAGTGTAAACCACCACTCCTCTCTCACTGGGGCTGAACGCAGCCAGACTGGGTGGCAACGCAAGTACATCCTGATTAAAACGTCAAAGTTGTAACAAGCGTTACTTTTTAGACTTTCAACTCCAATAGTAACCTTTGAGCAGCTCAGTAAGACAGAATATATGAAGAAGCTCAAGGCAAATCTATTGGTGTAAGAGCTCATGAATATTCAGCGTGTCAATCACCTCTGGTGGGGTGGGTGCTGGGAACGTCAGCCAATCAAGCAGCTCGCATTTATCCTTCGTCCAATCGGCAGCCCAGATGCTGACACGCCTGTCTGCGCTCACGGCCAACCAGAGCTCATTTCCCTCCAGACCAAACTCCTTATACTATTAGAAATTCAGATTTATATATTTATATTAGCACACGGACATTAAATCACTCATCAGAAGGGCTGCATGATTTAGGTAAATAAATAAATGTGACTTTTCTAATAAAAATTGCGATTGCAATTTAAAATGTGATTTAAAAAAAGCTACACGTTTACTGGGCGTATATTATTGTATTTATTAAATAATAATTATAATTATTATCATTATAATAATATATATTATATAATAATTATTATTATTCTAAAATACTCAATTTTATTTTACAGTGAAATATTTTAATAGTAAAATTTCTTGTTTTGTTTAATATTCTATTTAGTAATAATAATACTAACTATTATTATTATTATTATTATTATTATTATTACAATAAAAATAATTTCTTTTTATTAGAAAATTATAGAAAATATCAAACGCAAAAAATGATAAAAAATATATACATTTAAAAAAATAGTATAATAATTTATTATTCTTACATTTTAATTAATTTATTATTATCATAATTATTATTTTATTTTTCAGTACAACTGTACAATACTTTTTGTGGCGGTCTTCCTTTCTTCATTTTCAAATGTATCGGGACACTTAAGTAACATTTAAATTGTAACAACTTCATTGAACATATGTATCAAATCTTGCTGGATCTTTTCCCTTATTAACGTTCACTTTTCTTCTTCATGTTTGAGGTCTTAATGTCTTTTCTGCATTTTTATAGCGTGGCTTAAGTGTTCAAATAAGTCAGTATGACCCACAATTCCACATCATACACAATGTTGAGTCATTTGCTTTACAAAACAGAAAAAACAAGGACACACACACGCACTAACCTGCTTGCTGGTGCACTGCACTGTAGTAATGTGCGCCCCCTTGTGGTCAGTGATGGTGCGTATAGTGACTCCAGTGACGGGACTGCTGACAGTAATGAGACCATCACGACCACCAGACAACAGCACATGACCTACACGTAAACACACACACACATACAGTGAACATAAACACACAGACGATCAGACACAGGACACTGGGTCTCACACATTCTCTCTCACCGTAGTGCGAGTACTGCAACGCACACACAGACACAGGCTGAGGTTGAAGCTTCAGCTCCATTTCGGCCGACTCCAGGCTGAAGATCCTCACAGTGCCGTCGCTGTAACCGCCTGCGACACACATGCGGCCGCTGGGCTCATACACACCCCTCGGAGGAGTCCAACACACACACTCACAGCTCTGCAACAGAGAAATCACCACATACAAACACGACAATTAATAACCCTCAAAGACGAGAACTTGACTGGAGATCAGAGAAAGATCATTAGAAGCGTTTCATTATTGATCAAAAGTTAAGGTTCAGTAAGATTGCTTTTGAAGAAGTGTCTTCTGAGGCTGCATTCATTTGATTAAAAATACAGTAAAATCTAAAAAAAAAAAACTTTTCTACTTTAATTTTGTTTCGTTTTTTAAGCTGTCATTTATTTCTGTGATGCAAAGCTGAATTATATTCAAAGCATCTTATCTAAAACCAAGTACAAGGTTCTGGATCAAACATTTTTATGCAAATTTTGGATTATTGCATTAAAAAATGCTGGATGGAAAATTTGCATGAAAATTTGCTTAAGGTGAATACATTACTCAGTACAAAGTCATGCACATAAATTAGGTTGGAAAGACATTTATAATCTAGGCTGGCATTAAAGAAAACTTTTAAACTTTTAAAAAAATATATATACAGTACTGTGCAAAAGTTTTAGGCAGGTGTGAAAAAATGCTGTAAAGTAAGAATGCTTTCAAAAATAGACATGTTAATAGTTTATATTTATCAATTAACAAAATGCAAAGTGAGTGAACAGAAGAAAAATCTACATCAAATCAATATTTGGTGTGACCACCCTTTGCCTTCAAAACAGCATCAATTCTTCTAGGTACACTTGCACACAGTTTTTGAAGGAACTCGGCAGGTAGGTTGGCCCAAACATCTTGGAGAACTAACCACAGTTCCTCTGTGGATTTAGGCAGCCTCAGTTGCTTCTCTCTCTTCATGTAATCCCAGACAGACTCGATGATGTTGAGATCAGGGCTCTGTGGGGGCCATACCATCACTTCCAGGACTCCTTGTTCTTCTTTACACTGAAGATAGTTCTTAATGACTTTCGCTGTATGTTTGGGGTCGTTGTCATGCTGCAGAATAAATTTGGGGCCAATCAGATGCCTCCCTGATGGTATTGCATGATGGATAAGTATCTGCCTGTACTTCTCAGCATTGAGGATACCATTAATTCTGACCAAATCCCCAACTCCATTTGCAGAAATGCAGCCCCAAACTTGCAAGGAACCTCCACCATGCTTCACTGTTGCCTGCAGACACTCATTCGTGTACCGCTCTCCAGCCCTTCGGCGAACAAACTGCCTTCTGCTACAGCCAAATATTTCAAATTTTGACTCATCAGTCCAGAGCACCTGCTGCCATTTTTCTGCACCCCAGTTCCTGTGTTTTCGTGCATAGTTGAGTCGCTTGGCCTTGTTTCCACGTCGGAGGTATGGCTTTTTGGCCGCAAGTCTTCCATGAAGGCCACTTCTGACCAGACTTCTCCGGACAGTAGATGGGTGTACCAGGGTCCCACTGTTTTCTGCCAATTGTGAGCTAATGGCACTGCTCGACATCTTCCGATTGCGAAGGGAAGTAAGCATGATGTGTCTTTCATCTGCTGCAGTAAGTTTCCTTGGCCGACCACTGCGTCTACGGTCCTCAACGTTGCCTGTTTCTTTGTGCTTCTTCAAAAGAGCTTGGACAGCACATCTGGAAACCCCTGTCTGCCTTGAAATTTCTGCCTGGGAGAGACCTTGCTGATGCAGTATAACTACCTTGTGTCTTGTTGCTGTGCTCAGTCTTGCCATGGTGTATGACTTTTGACAGTAAACTGTCTTCAGCAACCTCACCTTGTTAGCTGAGTTTGGCTGTTCCTCACCCAGTTTTATTCCTCCTACACAGCTGTTTCTGTTTCAGTTAATGATTGTGTTTCAACCTACATATTGAATTGATGATCATTAGCACCTGTTTGGTATAATTGTTTAATCATACACCTAACTATATGCCTACAAAATCCCTGACTTTGTGCAAGTGTACCTTGAAGAATTGATGCTGTTTTGAAGGTAAAGGGTGGTCACACCAAATATGGATTTGATTTAGATTTTTCTTCTGTTCACTCACTTTGCATTTTGTTAATTGATAAATATAATCTATTACCAAGTTTATTTTTGAAAGCATTCTTACTTTACAGCATTTTTTCACACCTGCCTAAAACTTTTGCACAGTACTGTATATATTTTTAAAAAAAAGAGTCATGTGACAGAATAATGAGCTCAAACAATTGGCTACAATGAAGAACCCACACGTAAGGCATCTGCCTCAGCAAACGAAGTTCGTCAGAGTTCAAACTGTGCCCACATATAGCATCAGTGTGTTTATTCTCACCTGGTTCAGCACCTGAAACTGCACCAGCAGCTCGTGGCTCTGCAGCGCCCAAACTCTCACACTGCCGTCCTGCCCACAAGTGACGAAATGTTTCTCATCTGGACTACAAACCACGCCGTTCACCTGGGGTCGTTTGGGTAGAAGCGGCTTTTAGAATCGTTTCAGATTTATTTAAACTTTACGTTTCTGCTATGGATGAACTTCACAGCGATAAAATGTACCTTGCTCTTATGCCCGCTGATCAGACGAATACTGCTGCTGTCGGCCCAGTTGATATACCACAGGGTTCCCGCAGTCGTACCCACAATCCCCATGTCCATGGCATCATCAAACGCTGCACTGACCACCGTCCCATCCAACAACAGTTCTTGTTCAAGCTGCACCTGAGCTCTTCCCGGTTCAAAACAAGTGAAGCCCTTTTTAATCGTTTTTACAAAGTGACTTTTTCTACTTTACTTCTCAGTTTAAACTTCACCTCACAATTACAATGTCATATTAACATACAAAAGTTTTGGATCTTTTTTTTTTGCATTGATGCATTGAAGATGCATTGAATTAATCAAATGTGACAGTTGTATAATGTTACAAAAGATTTCTGTGTATTAATGCAGTTCTTTCTATTCATCAATAAAATACACAAAAATATGAAGCAGCACAACTGCAGCACAACTGTTTTCCACATTGATAATAATAATAAATGTTTCTTGAGCAGCAAATCAGCATTTCAGAATGATTTCTGAAGGATCATGTGACGCTTTGATCACTGGATTTAAATTACATTTTACTACATATTCAACTAGAAAACACTTCTTTTAAATTGTAATAATATTTCGCAATATTGCTATTTTACTGTATGAAATAGATGAATCTTCTTTCAAATTTTTTTTTTTTAAATCTTCCCAACCCCAAACTTTTGAACAGAAGTGTATATATAGAGAGAAACCTGAAGGAGATAAAGTGAGTGTGTGCATGTTTACCCATCATCCTGTCCTGCACTTCTCTTGTTACTGAGATTCTGGACTGAAGCTACAGACCACAGTCTCAATTTTTTGGTGTTACTCCCTGTGACCAGCTTATTCCCACGGCAAACTAGCACACCTACACACAAAAACACTTAATTATGGTCACTTCCTGGTTATAATGTTTCCCAAAGGCCCAAATCACAGATGTGATCAACACCTTTCTCACACACACACACCTATCTCTCCTCCATCTGCTTCCCAGGTCACGAAGCAGCGCCGCGTGTTACAGTCCCACACGCACACATGGCCGCTGTTTGTGCCCGTGTACAGGATACGGCGAGTGTTATAGCACAGCGATGTCACCTCCGCCTGCCCTACAGCATCCGGTAAGCCCACCTTCTGCGCCTGCAGGAGGAGGAAAGCCGATTTATCAACTTTGCAACAGTGTATGCATGTGTTGCAGAAAGATTCTTTTCATGCACATTGTGTCTGTACATACCTGAAGTTCAGTGTCGTTATCGCGCGTTTGTATTCGAGTAAAAACAACAGCGCTGCTGCCGATGAGCGTCAACTCGTCAGCGGTAAACGGGCAGAAGGAAGCATCGTGCAGCGGGACGGATATCTGAACCGTACAGAGCAGCTCAAATGAACGAGTGCTCCACAGCGCCACCACCGGCTCCGAAAAATCACCTAAGAGCATATCATCCTGCATCAATACAAGCGATTCAGTATAACGACACATAGGCCTGGTTTCACAGACAGGGCTTAGATTAAGCCAGGATTAGTCCTTAAATTCAATTTAAGTAGCTTTTTTAAACGTGCCTCAAGATGTGCATCTTGAGACCAAACATTTTCATTTTTCATTTTTCATCATTTAGCAGACGCTTTTATCCAAAGCGACTTACAAGGGGAGCAATTAGGGGTTAGGTGCCTTGCTCAAGGGCACTTTAGTCATGGTATCAAAGGTGGAGAGAGTGCTGTTTATTCACAATCCCCACTTTCAATTCCTGCCGACGTGGGAATCGAACCAGCAACCTTCAGATTACAAGCCCGACTACCCAAACAATGGCTCTAACATATTTTAAGATATGTCAATTCAAGTTGCTTTCAGCTTAAACATGCATTTTAGTCTGGGACTAGCTTAAGCCTCGTCCGTGAAACGGGGGATAGATTTATAATCTATGACTGTTTTGAAGAAAGTAAGTTGATTTGCAAGGAATAAAATATGGCTTTAGAATTTTTTGTTTTATTCAAAACATTTTAGGTATGCTTTTCTTTCTAAAAGAGGCAAATTACTTCACAATTTATCTTCATTTAATGTTAAAAATGAATAGCGCAATTACAGTAACCAGGATTTGTTTTGTCCCAGTATACAGTATAACATGCTGTCGACTGTTACTAAATACTTCCAATGTAAGTGCAAAATGGGCAAAATATTTGACTAAATATAGATGTGTGCAGACTGTAAAATATATTTAGGAGCATGTGTGTGAATACAAGTAGGTCCTGCCGGTCCTTAGAAAGTCATTAAAAAGCCTAAAATATCTTAAATGCTATAACAAAAATCTTAATTATAATTTTAAGAGGTCTCGAATTTGGTGTCGGAAAACAGGAATACAATATACTGTAGCTCAATGAGATTAACTTAAAAAGGCTATGATTTCATTTCATAAATGTAAGCATCGGGGCGTATGGTCCTCTGCAGCCATCTACTGGTTATAGTGGTAATTTCAAGTCATTTTCATGTTGAAAGGACAATTCTACATTCTTCAACTTAGGAACAAATTTGCTAAGTGGGAAAAATATCTCAAGTCAGGTCAAGTCACCTCTACTTATATAGCGCTTTTTACAATGCAAATTGTGGCATTTACAGTAATAATTAGAAAATAATTAATAAAAGACAAATAAAAAACATGACCCCATAAAGCAAAATATTTAACACTGACCCACTGAGAGGAGGTACATGTCATCCCTGGAAAACGTAAGGCTCTGCACCGCCCCCTTATGATAGGAGAGGCGGTTTCTACAGGAACCCTCTGAAACGTTCCATATGCAGATGAGGCTGCTGTGTGAAGCTCCGCCCCCCGAAGCAGAGCCAACCATCTGCCGAGCAAATTTAGACAGAGGTTTCATTATGAGGCTCCTAATGCTGACAATAATTAGTAAGGCATTACCAAGTGGAGGAAGCAGAAGAAGAGTGTCTGATATATGTATACTACATGCGTGTTTGATACCTGTGCATCATGGGTGACGGCAAGCGTTGAGATCTCCTCTGTGTGACCGACCCACTGCCTCTGTGAGCCTGTGTGAAGATCCTCAACGACGACAACACACCCACAGGAGTACACAAATAAACCTGCAAACACACACAAGACGTAGCTAAGTAACAATTGTGTGTACATTCACACTGAGAAAAGACACATAAGTACCAATACAAGATGTTAACATGCACTTTATGTGATGAACATAATAAAAGAGTTCATATTTGGTTAGTATTTACCCGTGTCTGGATTCCAAACCATATTGCCACGCCCATTGCCATTATAGCCAATCACAGCCTTCAGACTCAGCCCCGCCTGTCCTGAGGGCGGAGCTACTACAGTCTAAAAATGAACTGTATGAGTTTGTATTGTGTTCAGGTTTAAATGTTAACAATGCACAATTCACTTAACATATTAATGATTAAGTGATATAAAAAATACACACCTGATCTAGAACAGAAGTCTTAAAACGTGGAGTGAAGTGTTTATAACAGTCTGGACGGATTGCCGAGTGAGCGTCTCGAATTTTCTCCGTCCGTGATTGATTGGCTGGGTGAGTGGGCGTGTCCTCGTCCTTCACCCATTCGGTCACTCTCAGGAAGGAGGCGTGTTTAGGGGGAGGGGAGTGGGTGTGGCCTGCTGTGGGACTGAGCTGCAGTTCAGCTGTAGAATCGCACAGGAAACCCGGAGGAGAAAAGCATCTGAGATGTAATACTGACACATGAATGAGGACACATGCTCATGAACACATACCTTCACTGTCCTTCCTCTCACTGGAAAGAAAATTCGTAACCGGCAGCGAGGAGGGTTGAAATAATGGACTCTCATTGGACAGCTCAGCTCCACTTAGCTCCACCCAACTGTGAGCTGAACAATAGATCATCATACATTTAAACCTAGTAATAAACTAAATGCCTTAGGATTAAGTATTATTTTGAAGCTGCCATATATTTATACACACACTTTAATTTATCTAAATATATTGAAATAATTCAATAATCTATAAAAAAATAATCTAAAACATTCTTTAGTGAAATTGCAAAGAAAAAAACGCGAAGAAGAATGTTAATAAAATCAATATGAAATTGAAACAAGATGAAATTCACAAAAAAAAAACAATAACGCAAATTATCCTATTTATTTTCTTTTAATCGAGGGGAATTTGATTTCAGGTGATTTGTGATGATTGACCTAAAAGTTCATAATTTTCCAACAACAAGAGAAAAAGTTCATATTTAGCTCATCGTACCTGATTTATGAGGGGAGACCTCTATAGCCTGAGACCTGGTAGGAAGAGAGAAGCGAATTAAACAAATCCTAGTTACTTCTCATAAACAACTAAAGAGGAGATTAAAACCCTATACAGTATTATGGTAAACATGTTTGAGGTCTTACCTGCAGTGTGAAATCTCTTGTGGGGGTGCTAGGAAATCCCAAAAGAAGAGGGCGTCACCTATGGTGATCACGCCCATCTGATCAGGTGTGAACCTCACCTGTCTGATAGGCTCAGAGTGACCGATGAACACCTGAAAAAATGAACACACACATCTCATTCAAAGTTACACTTTGTAACAGCGTAATCCAGCGTTCAAACAAACATACCTGTGAATTGACATCCAGGTGCATGTCATAGTCCCACACCTTCAGAGAGTTCTGACCAGTCGTCAGTAAATAACGGCCATCTTCACTGACAGCCAGAGACACACACTGATTCTTATGCACCTCAGAAACCTGTAATTACATTAATAATGATTTAATGTGTGACATTCGATGTTCTCAGAAAGTACTCGCCCTTCAGTCTTTCACCTGTCTGAGCAGCTGTCCTGTGAGTGTGTCAATCCAGAGGATCTTATTGGCTGAGGTGGTGACGAGCAGGTGCCACAGTGCCGTGGGGGAGAAACACACATTCAGGGCCGTGTCCAGCGTTGTGCTCTCAACATCCAGAATGCTCACATCAACCCGGAGCAACTGTGACACACAGAAAGAAATGCTATTTAATATGCACAGTATGTCATAGTGTTGTAATTGTTCACTAAAACTATTAAAAATAGCTTTCGTTAACTGAAATAAAATTAATAAAATATAAATATTAGATGAAATACAAACTGACAATAAC
Source organism: Opsariichthys bidens (assembly GCA_037194245.1). NCBI lineage: Eukaryota > Metazoa > Chordata > Actinopteri > Cypriniformes > Xenocyprididae > Opsariichthys > Opsariichthys bidens. The sequence goes on along the minus strand of CM074301.1, from coordinate 13,730,086 downwards.
CTAGAAAAATAAGAAATTTAAATAAAGAATTTTAAGTAATAAAATTACTAAAAATAATAATAACAAATTTCATGTTAAATAAAAATAATAAAAATGAAAAAAGTATGTAAAAATTATTAAAACTTGATGATGACTAAAAAAAATATATATATATATATATATTAGTATCAAAATATTAATAAATTATTTAATAATATATAAATACTAAAATAACATCATAAATCATCATTTGAAACAATAAATTAAAGATAAAAACAACACAGTTTCATACAAAAAATGTCCCAGCTTCAACAGAAAGTTTTTTATTTATTAATTTATTCATTCATTCATTTCTTTTGTTTATTTTTCAGGGTTTTTTTTTTTTTTTTTTAAATGAAAGTGCAGTGTAGAAAAGAAAAGGGGAGAGTGAATGGGATCAGAAGTTGTGATCCAATTGCTCTTATATGTGTCAAGCATGTCCACTGCATCACAGCTCCAACAAACATTACGGTTTTGATGTACCTCATTAAGAGACTGTGCCTCCATAATTGTGACGATGTATTCGGTCGGTCCAACCAGCGCTAGACAGCGGCTGTCAGCGCTCACGGCCAAAGTATCCGGGCCACGATTCACGCTCCGTGCAACCACATTACCTTAGAAAAAATATCAATAATTCAGAATGCCGTTTACAAACGGTCCTTCAGATATTTCAGTTCTCCTAAAAAGCATGTCAACAAATAAACACAGAAAGCTCGGAGTTCATCTGAGCGTGCTGTGAAGAGAAACTGACATCATACATTGCTGCAAGACCAAGCATTTACTCACCCAGAACACGGACCACATGATGGTCATTTTGAGAAGAGTTGTAAAGTACCAAGTATCCATGAGAGCCGGCACTAAACAGACACTGACCATCGGGAGAATATATCACACACTCAGCTGATCCAGCGTGCTGCCTGCAAACACACACACATTAAATCAAAACCCTTTTAAGAGAAATGTGCTTTATGTAGTTCAAATAATAATGTTACTACAATTTACACTATAGTTTTTTAAATGTTTTTGAAAGAAGTGTCTTCTGCAAGGCTGAAATTATTTAATCAAAAATACAGTACAAACTGTGAAATATTATTACAATTTAAAAGAACTGCTTTTTATTTGAATATACAGTACTGTGCAAAAGTTTTAGGCAGGTGTGAAAAAATGCTGTAAAGTAAGAATGCTTTCAAAAATAAACTTGGTAATAGATTATATTTATCAATTAACAAAATGCAAAGTGAGTGAACAGAAGAAAAATCTACATCAAATCCATATTTGGTGTGACCACCCTTTGCCTTCAAAACAGCATCAATTCTTCAAGGTACACTTGCACAAAGTCAGGGATTTTGTAGGCATATAGTTAGGTGTATGATTAAACAATTATACCAAACAGGTGCTAATGATCATCAATTCAATATGTAGGTTGAAACACAATCATTAACTGAAACAGAAACAGCTGTGTAGGAGGAATAAAACTGGGTGAGGAACAGCCAAACTCAGCTAACAAGGTGAGGTTGCTGAAGACAGTTTACTGTCAAAAGTCATACACCATGGCAAGACTGAGCACAGCAACAAGACACAAGGTAGTTATACTGCATCAGCAAGGTCTCTCCCAGGCAGAAATTTCAAGGCAGACAGGGGTTTCCAGATGTGCTGTCCAAGCTCTTTTGAAGAAGCACAAAGAAACAGGCAACGTTGAGGACCGTAGACGCAGTGGTCGGCCAAGGAAACTTACTGCAGCAGATGAAAGACACATCATGCTTACTTCCCTTCGCAATCGGAAGATGTCGAGCAGTGCCATTAGCTCACAATTGGCAGAAAACAGTGGGACCCTGGTACACCCATCTACTGTCCGGAGAAGTCTGGTCAGAAGTGGCCTTCATGGAAGACTTGCGGCCAAAAAGCCATACAAGGCCAAGCGACTCAACTATGCACGAAAACACAGGAACTGGGGTGCAGAAAAATGGCAGCAGGTGCTCTGGACTGATGAGTCAAAATTTGAAATATTTGGCTGTAGCAGAAGGCAGTTTGTTCGCCGAAGGGCTGGAGAGCGGTACACGAATGAGTGTCTGCAGGCAACAGTGAAGCATGGTGGAGGTTCCTTGCAAGTTTGGGGCTGCATTTCTGCAAATGGAGTTGGGGATTTGGTCAGAATTAATGGTATCCTCAATGCTGAGAAGTACAGGCAGATACTTATCCATCATGCAATACCATCAGGGAGGCATCTGATTGGCCCCAAATTTATTCTGCAGCATGACAACGACCCCAAACATACAGCGAAAGTCATTAAGAACTATCTTCAGTGTAAAGAAGAACAAGGAGTCCTGGAAGTGATGGTATGGCCCCCACAGAGCCCTGATCTCAACATCATCGAGTCTGTCTGGGATTACATGAAGAGAGAGAAGCAACTGAGGCTGCCTAAATCCACAGAGGAACTGTGGTTAGTTCTCCAAGATGTTTGGGCCAACCTACCTGCCGAGTTCCTTCAAAAACTGTGTGCAAGTGTACCTAGAAGAATTGATGCTGTTTTGAAGGCAAAGGGTGGTCACACCAAATATTGATTTGATGTAGATTTTTCTTCTGTTCACTCACTTTGCATTTTGTTAATTGATAAATATAAACTATTAACATGTCTATTTTTGAAAGCATTCTTACTTTACAGCATTTTTTCACACCTGCCTAAAACTTTTGCACAGTACTGTATTTTAAAATGTAATTTATATCCAGTGATCAAAGCTGAATTTCCAGCATCATCACTCCAGTCTTCAGTGTCACATGATCCTTCAGAAATCATTCTAATATGCCGATTTGCTGCTCAAGAAACATTTCTCATTATTATCAATGTTAAAACAGTTAATATTTATGTGGATTCAGGATTCTCTAATGCATAGAAAGTTCAAAAGAACAGAATATTTGAAATTTGGTAACATTTTGCAACATTATAAATGTGTTTACGGTCACTTCTAATCAATTTACTGCATCCTTTCTTTAATAAAAGTTTTGCATTATCAGTAGAGATACAGACATTCCACAGGCTAGAGTGCTTGTAAGAACAAATGCACGTTTGAGAGTGTGTATGTACCTGTGCTGGGCGATTAAGCTCGACGTTTGAATATCAAACACTCTGACCGTTCCAGAGCTCGATCCACAGGTGAAGAGAGGCATGCTGGGATGGAACGCAACTGAACAGGGACTTTCATCATCATCATCAGAGACAAAATCATAGAGCTGCAAGACAAATTAAGAGGCCCAGTATATTAGCTTCAAGGTAATATCAGCACATGTTTAGTGTGTCTATGCAAGGAAAACAGTATGTGAAAGCTTTAATCATAAACATTCCCATAAATGACCTGTTGCATGGTGTCCATGTCCCACACCCGTACGGTGCCGTCTCTGGATACGGTGGTAACACGCCGTCTAACTCCGTCCACACTGAAGCCCAAAACACTCCCTGTGTGTGACCTCATCAATGTACGGTAATCACGGCTACCGACATCCAGGTACCCAAGATTCCCTGCGGTCGTGGCCGCTAGAACTCTTGAGCCATCCGAAGAAACACACACCAAACTGACGGGCCCCTCGTGCTCTACAAACACACCAAAATATCAGTAATTCATAGAGTTAGTTATAAGCAAGATTATAATTGGTTGTGAGAATGATTGACAGGGGAGTACCGACCCGCCTCTAAAAAAACTGATGAGAAGTCAAGAGGCCACAGACGCATGAATCCATCCTCTGAACCGGTCACACAGAACTCAGCACACACACTGATGCTATTCACTGCAATACCGGCACCTGAAACACATTTAAAATACAGTCAATATATTCAAACAAACAAACAATAAATAAACATTCAAATAATAAATAAATGAAAACACATTTATGATACCGTCAATATATTCAAACAAGCAATAAATAAACATTCAAATAATAAATAAATGAAAACAAATTAATAATACAGTCAATATATTCAAACAAACAATAAATAAATATTCAAATAATAAATAAATGAAAACAAATTAATAATACAGTCAATATATTCAAACAAACAAACAATAAATATTCAAATAATAAATAAATGAAAACAAATTAATAATACAGTCAATATATTCAAACAAACAAACAATAAATATTCAAATAATAAATAAATGAAAACACATATTTATAACACAGTCATTATATTCTAACAAACAAACAATAAATAAACATTCAAATAATAAATATTTGAAAACACATTTATAATACAGTCAATATATTCAAACAAACAAACAAACAATAAATAAACATTCAAATAATCAATAAATGAAAACACATTTATAATACAGTAAATATTAAAATAATAAATAAATAATAAACAAACATTCAAATAATAAAAATATATTGGTATAATATAAATACTTATCATACACTCAATATATTCAATAAATAAATATATTCAAACAAATAAAAGTAGTCAGATATTTTTATTAAAATTAATTGTTAATCAAGATATAAATTATTATTTTCATTTTTTTATTTCAATTTTAACAAACATTAAAAAAATAATTCAACAGATTTTTGCTAAAATCATGCAGCAGTCCTCCAGTGGCCTTCTAACTGTGCGTTTAGTAGCTGATATTTTACAACAATTATAAAATAATATATTCAACCATACATCAGACGGCAAATTACATTGTTTAATATATTATAATATAATAAATATAATATAATATAATAAATATAATATAATATAATAAATATAATATAATATAATATAATAAATATAATATAATATAATATAACTTGCTGAAGAACTGGGATGAATTAAGAATGACAGAACAAAATGAAATTAAGTTTTTTTAAGGCCTTTTTTACACATACTGACATTGATAAGACAAGAAGAAAAAAAAACAAGTTGAAATGTAATCAGGAATGATATTAGCCATAATCAAAACAAATTTTCACCTGTGCTAAAGGTCTGTTTCTCCCTTTGGTGGGCGTGGCTTTCCTGAGCTGGGAGGAGTCTCCTGATGTTTTTGATCGCCACTGCAACATAGTCGATCTCCAGGATGTGACCACTCCGACTGCTGACAAACCTGCTCCAATCACAAAACGCCTCAGGATGAGATCAAAATCAAGTAATTACACTTATTTAAATAGTTTGTTGGTCATGCCGTCACATTATTCTGTGCACTCACAGCGTGCGATCATCCACCGGACGGTCCTGAGTGTGTCCCTGCTCAAAGCCGAGGTCAGTGAACTCCAGATTGTGATACTGTCCAAGATCCACAGGACAAGAACGCAGAGAACCACCACGTACACGCCATAGTCGCACGTTACCTAAACCACACGACACCATACTGCACAAACACAATATATACTTATAATCTGCCAATATGATTAAAAATGGAGGTAGAATTAAGGTTAATAACATTAGCTAGTTTTTTGGAGATATTATACATGCATTTGCATAAGAAACTAATTCCCACTCCACATTAAACCATAAACATGTTTAGATAGGCTGTCATTACAATACAAGTGTGTATGCGCACCGTGTGTCATCAAAGAATGCTATCTTCATCATCTGGATGTCCACGTCTGTGTGAGCTTTAGCTAAGACTGGAACCACACTTCCTTCTGCCACACGCCGAGTGTTCCAAAGGATCACCGTCTAAACAAGCAAATCAAATACTTAATACAAACACACACTCACCAAAAAGTAGTTCTTTCCATGCAAAACACTCACAGTTTTCTTGTGACTGTCTTTCCCTATGCCACACAGCACTCCTCCACTCTGAGAGAAACTAAAACAACAACAACTTCACCTGAAGGACCTTGAGAAATCCAGCTAGCATTGTATTGTGTCGTATATGTGTTTGGTGTACCTTAGCAGATTCAGAGCGTGTGTGTGTGTAGGAATAATGGTTTGACACACTCCTCCGCTGTAGCTCCAGAGACGAATCAGACTGTTTGTGCCCGTCTGAGCTGATGCCAACACAGTAGAACTGGCGTTTAACGCCAGAGCTGAGACCTGACAAACAACAGGAACACATCAACAAGAAAATCAGTGTCACTTTAAGAGCTGACGCACGGATCCATTATACTGTTACACAAGCGTTTTCTTTCTCGACTGTTTACATTCATTTAAAACATAACTTTTTATTTGTATTTGACTGTTTAGGGACAATAAGCAGCAAAAAATAACTCAATTTAGGTGGCTTTATGTGAGCATAATGTGGCGTGAGCACAAAATCTGTGGGAATCCCACGCTGAAATTCAAGCCCTGTATCATCAACAATATTTATCCAGAGCAAATGAAACGAGTGAGTGAGGGGAGGCGAGATGGTGTGTCGACTCGCTGTCGGAGAGATGAGAGAGAAAGCGCAGCTGGTATCATGTATCTATTCTGCAGAAAATGAGTAATATCAAGCCCACACCATGAGTTAGACGCTATACTAATGTGACAAGTTGCTACATTGCTTAGCATAATAATAATAATAATTATAATTATGTAATTATAATAATAATAATAAAATTATTATTATTATTTGTTATTTAAATCATATTAAATAAAATATTCTTTGTGTATAACATCTAATATTTATTTATGTATTATTAATACTATTACTATATAATATCAATACAAAAGTACAATAAAATCTAATGTTATGTATTATTATATTAATTATTATTATTAATAAAAGTAATAATATTATATATATTTTAATGAATTGAACTTTTTAGATTTTTAATTTTATTAGGTTAGAAATATTAAAAGCTTTAAAAATATTAATCATAGGTGTCTATTCTATCATATTGCTATTGTAATTGTTTTATAGAAGCAATAAGTCACTCAAAAAGCTGTGGGTTACAGTATTTGTACCATGATTAAGGGAATTCACATCATGCATTAGTAAAATCACTGTATCTAAAAAAAATATTTAAGTGTACGTGAGTGAGAACGACCTTATCTGTGTGTCCGATGAAGAATCTCTGCTGTCCGGAGGAAACAGTCATGCTGATGATAATGGCATGACAGGGATACACAACTTCCTCTCCATCTGAGCTCCATACAGCCTGAGAGGAGGACAAAATGAAAGACGTTTAATCATGAAATCGGTTTAATAAATTTAGCACAATTCATAGTATTTTTTCAAAAATATGTAGAAGACACATGTAAGGGACATTTTACAGTTTCTTGGTTTCACATTCACAGACTCGAGAACTGTATTTTGGATTTGTCTGTGAAGACTATCTAGGTCATTGCAGAATGTTCTAGTAGATTTATTCAGGTCAGATAGATGTGGATTTCCTGTCTTCAGAGAATCACATTCAGTCTACTAGAACAATGGGTTATAATTAAAGTAATTCTAAATTATTAAATTCTGTAATCAATTTTCACTGCCAGATGATGCATTTTTACACCTCTAATGTTTTGACTATACTTGTGAGCACCAAATGTCCTCACTTATATTGTGAAATACTTTCTCAACCCACTAGTGAGGACATTTGACTGGTCCTCACTAGTTAAAAAGGCTCATAAATCAGCCAAAAGATGTTTTTATGTAAATCTATTAATGGTCACATGTATATGTGTTGGTAGGTTTAGGAGTTGGGGTTGGGTTAGGCGATAAAGATAAAATCAATGGAAGTCTATGCAATGTCCTCACTAAGATAGCAAAACAAACCTGAGTGTGTGTGTGTGTGTGTGTGTGTGACACTCACACATCTCATTGTAGCTCCTCCAAAGCCAATAATTCTGTTCAGCTTCAGAACAGGGTCAGGATACAACTTCTGAAACACACAGAAACCCTCCAAATGACCATGACACACAAAACGTGCTGTGGATATATGCACAGGCTTTATCATGTAAACCTTTCTTCAGCCTACATTTATGCTCTGTTAAGTCTGTGTTTTCCTGGGGATAAATAAGTGTGTTTGTGTGAGGTTATAACCTGTGGCCGCTTCACGGGTTGGTCAGAAGACAGAGAGACAGGACGAGGAAATGCTGCATTAATGACCTAAGAAGAAATGTTCAGATTGGTTCATTCACATTATTTATGCTAGTGTCACAATTTGTTTAATTTGCAATAATGCAAATCTTGCACTTACTGTGATTTCCTCCTCACTGTCTGTCATGTGGTTGTAGACGTCATCCTCGCAACGGGCATATACGTGTACTCCAGCATCATCAGCACACACTACTGTGACCTCTTCACCAGCCTCCGACCTTTGACCTGGTGACTCCGGGCTCACTGAGCCTCCAGAGGGTGTATGAATCAGCTCAGGCAGACTCGTTTTCTGGACCACCGAACGTTGCTTAGTGCTCTACACAGAGAGAAAGAAGAGAAAGAAGCCATTAGGGCCTGTATATTAGTTGCACTGGAATGAAGGTCAGCTGAAGTTCACACACAAACACTCGTGCAGATTTGGGGGTGGTGATCTGCTGGATGAGGGAGACTCGGTCTTGAACAGGTTTACTGAGGCATACGATGCGACTCTCTTCTCTTCGAGGGCTCTTTTCAGTCGAGTCTTCTGCAGAGTGACCATACAGTGTCATCAGATGAAATGTACATTGTTGTGTGTGATTGTGTGTGTTTACATGCTAAAGACTCACTTTTAGCTGCACTGATGGATCCTTTCTGTATGGAATCAAATGGTAACTTTGCTCCATCAGAGGGAAATCTGTCAATCACACAGAAGATGTTCAATTTTTGCAAATAAAATACATTCTGAAACAATGAAATAACATTAACACGTGAATCAATGACTAATGTTTATATGCGCATCGTTATTCCGATATCATTCGGAATTTTGTATTAGTATTCTGATTGCCCAAATCATTTTAAGAGAACATCCTGATTCAACAAAATCGATTCTCACCCAAGGACTGCTTTAATCAGAAATGTGTCGTATGCCGACTGATTCAGAAAATCCACTAAAAGGAGATTTTTACACATGCTCAGTAGGCAACGGACTTGGGTGGTGTTGTTTGGAAAAAGTGTTTGAAAAAAAAAAAAATTCTCTCTTAAATTTGAATTTTTTTTAGATAAATTTCTCAGGAAACAAGAGCGAGAAAGGACACGTGCATAGATAGATCGGTGGAGTTACATCAACCACAATTTATTTATTAAATTGCATTCAGTAATTGAAATAATTATTAAAAAATGAACAAATTTAATAGTTAAAATAACTAAAACTAAGCTATTTAGAAATATATAAAAAAGAAAAGCACATAATAAAATTATAAAGACTTTAATATTACAAAGAAAAGTGATAATATAAAAACAAAAGCCAATTCAAAAAATTAGAATAATAAATAGTTTACTAAAATAACACCGATACATGAATATTTTGATGCTTGCACGCATATAAACGTATTCAGAATAATGGCTGCAACCTGAATATAGTCCTTAAACGGAATTTGATGTGCATGTCAACAGTCATTTTTGACTACAAAAGTGAAACGGAGCAGGTCAAGGAAATATGGAAGACTTATTAACACCAACAGTGTTATTAATGGAAGAGTTCACCTATAAATTTAGGATTAGTTCACTTCAGAATTAAAATTTCCTGATAATTTACTCTCCCCCTTGTCATCCAAGATGTTTATCTCTTTCTTTCTTCAGTCGAAAAGAAATTAAGGTTTTTGAAGAAAACATTCCTCAATATAGTGGATTTCAATGGGGACCAATGGGTTGAAGGTTCAAATTGCAATTTCAATGCAGCTTCAAAGGCCTCTATATGATCCCAGATGAGGAATAAGGGTCTTATCTAGTGGAAAAAATTGGTGATTTTTTAAAATAAAAAATATTTGTATATATTATTTACCCAGAAATGCTCATCTTGCATTGCTTTGCGATACTCCACGCATTACGTAATCACGTTGTAAAGGCTGGCGGAAGTACCAATCCAGTGTCTACAAAGCGAACATGCAAAGATTAAGTCAAACGGGCTTTACAAAAAAATTAAAACAACGAAACCGGACAATGTTGAAGTTGGAGGAGAAAATTATAAGGAGTTTTTCGCTATACTGCGGTACCCGTTGAACCCCATTGAAGTCCACTATATGGAGAAAAATCCTGGAATGTTTTCCTCAAAAAATGTTTTTAATTTCTTTTCGACTGAAGAAAGAAAGACATGAACATCTTGGATGACATGTGGGTGAGTAAATTATCAGGAAATTTTAATTCTGAAGTGAACTAATCCTTTAAGTAAGCTGAAGGTGTCCATTTAACGGGAAATGTACATTCCCAAAGTAGTGGCACTCACCTAATGTAATCATACAAGTGGTGCCAGCTCTGTCCTTTAGGTACAGGGAAACACATTTCTCTGGGCATCGGGGCAGTGCCATCTGGCAACAACACACCAGACTGCCTGAACTCAGAGAATGACAGACCTACAAAAAAAAATAAAAAATCATTGTGTAATAATAATAAATTTAATTCACACAGCACCGTTCCAGAGCTCACAAGACTGACATTATACAATTCACAATCTGCATCTGTAACAGGAAAAAGTCCAAATGTACCAGGGTCAAACAGCAGGTCACTGGTAACGATGTTTTTAACGGCCATATTGGCACAGAGTTTGATGCTCTTAAGGTGACTGTGCGTTCTGTTCAGATAAACCGAGAGCACGTAACGCAAGTCCATCGTCAAACACGTCCACCTTGTGCTTGGCGGCGCTGGGCCCACTAAACCTGAAATGCACAAGTTATCAATCAGCAATCACGAAAAAAACGCTTGCTGCATGTAGAAAGCATCATAATTAGATGATATTAAAACAATGAAGGTCTACCTTGTTTAGCAGCACTGGCCGTATTCTCATACACTGAACCGTGAGCGGCTCCGCACAGGAAAGGAAACTGCAGCCATGTCGCCGTCGACTTGAACTCTTTGAACATGTTCGAGAACGACACACGGATCACCTGACCCTCCTGAATGATGAACCAAGAGTGATAACAGGATTATCGTTAATTACAACTAAAACTGAAAACGTAGAGATGCAAATGAAGGTCTGTATCATTAAACCGTATACACTTTTCACCTCAGCGGTGATGTCCAGGTGCACAACGAAGTGTTTGTTTGGGCTGGGTCTGAACAGCAAGTAGAGGAACCTGCCGGTGAGACCCAGAGACTGGCTGCTGGTTTTGGGAAGCAGGATGTAGTTACTGGCCGGTACGGAGCCACGGATCCGGAACACAGAACATTTCAAGTTCTTATCCTAACAATAAACAACACAGCAAGATAAATACATACAACATATGTGCAGATGAGAATCCTGTGCAGCAACAACATCATATCACAGCTTTACGAGAAAGAAATAAACATCCTACCATGTATGTGGTGACGTCTCCCTCTTTGCTGACTTTCTTCCATTCTTCTATCTTCATGTGTTTGAAGACGTTTACATACGGCTGCTGCCACAGAGCTGACGGAGGGATTCAGACGCAACAATCACTGCTGGATGTTTATTTAGCTACATTCCACCCTGGCACATTGTTAAAAGCATTGTAAGGGAGTGCTCAGGGGGTCCAATGAAAAGTTTAGGGGGAAAATAAATAAATAATTAAATAAATAATGAAAAAATGTGATTAAAATTATATATTTTTTATATATTATTTATATTATATTAAAATAAACACATTAATTAAAATAATAAATGAATAAATAAAATATTTAAATGAATAATAAAGTACCAAATCCTAATACACCAAGTAGAAAAAAAACTAAATTAATAATATTTATAATATAATTATATTACAAATATAATATTATTATAATAAAATAAAAAATATTATTTTTATATATATATATATATATATATATATATATATATATATATATATATATTTTTTTTTTTTTTTTTTTTTTTTTTTTTTTGTTTGTTTGTTTGTTTTTTTTACAACATAAACTGAATATTTAGACATGAAATTATATCTGTTTTTAAATTTTAGGATGAGGGTGGTTACATTAGGGTGTCCAATGTGTACTTTAATGTTTCAAATTGTATTATACTAGATTTATTGTACTGTAAATTGTGCTATACTGTATCTTACGTATTTTAAAAAACAATAAATTAATAAATTAATAAATAAAATATTTAAATGAATAATAAAGTACCAAATCCTAATACACCAAGTAGAAAAAAACTAAATTAATGATATTTATAATATAATTATATCACAAATATAATATTATTATAATAAAATAATAAATATTATTTATATATATATATATATATATATATATATTTTTATATATATATATATATATATATATATATTTTATATATATATATATTTATATATATATATATATATATATTATATATATATATATATATATATATATATATATTTTTTTTTTTTTTTTTTTTTTTTTTTACAACATAAACTGAATATTTAGACATGAAAATATATCTGTTTTTAAATTTTAGGATGAGGGTGGTTACATTAGGGTGTCCAATTTGTACTTTACTGTTTCAAATTGTATTATACTAGATTTATTGTACTGTAAATTGTGCTATACTGTATCTTACGTATTTTAAAAAACAAATAGCCAAGTCCAGGTCCATTTCAGGTGCTCCTTACTCAGTTAGTGAAGTGATTTAATGGGTAATGTAATCTTACCTCTGGAAGACATTGTTTACTTCACAGATCTGCTTCACCTGTTGACAGCTAACAAACTGTAGCTCACAAAGTACGAAAGAAATTAATTCCCTTCCGTCTCCTACATGTCCAGAAAGGTTTCATCCATCACAACACCGTCGTACAGATATTAATTTTAGCTGTTGTACATGTTATGATGAGGGTTTGGCAGGTCTGCGAGTTTGTTGTGTTGCTGATGAGCCGCTCATCTCGCGCTGCAGAGACCGCCGTAACGCGTTCGAACGGCATGACGTCAGGCCTACGTCATCATGCCCAAAACTGTGAATCGCCGAGAGACAATGCAGATAAATATATTTTTATTTTATTAGTAAGCATATTTTATGTAATTGCGTACCTTAAGAGTCACAGAACACACGACAGCTACTGAAAAAAAAAACGTTTAATATATCTCTTTTTGCGATTTAATTGTTTTATTGTATATTCTAGATATTGTTTTTATATTTTTTATAAATTATTATCTTTAAAAAAAATCATTGACGCTATTGTACATTCCGTCGGATAATTGTTGAGATCATTATTACGATTATTATGACATACCAGACGAAAATGATGAGCGTCCCAAGAAAACGCGTTTCCCATTTGTACTTTTGTTTGTCCTTATTGGGCTCCCATAGGTCCGTTTGGATGCCATAGTGACGAACACAGCAACAGACGCTTATGTGAGGCAAGAATTCCGCATTTACGCTAATTATCACTTTTATTTGACATGATTGACGAATAAAACTGTCACAGTTTTGTTATAATTCTCAATTGGCAGCATTTGGACTTGAATTTGAGAGGGAAGATGAAAGGCGACTATCAAGCTAGCTTAACTGCTGATATCTGCTTGTTGAAATGAGTAGATTTGCTATTCAACACAAGTTATTCAAATATATTATATTTATATATATATATATATATATATATATATATATATATATATATATATACAGGGTTGGGGAGTAACGAAATACAAGTAACTTAGTTACGTATTTAAAATACAAAATGTGAGTCACTGTATTTCATTACAGTTACATTTTAAATGGGTGGTAATCAGATTACAGTTACATCTGAAAAGTGTTTTAGATTACCAAAGTGATTACTTTGAGTTTTAATGTCATTCAAACAGCAATGTAAACATTACTGGATGATCCACGACTGTTTTCATGTTTTGCGACTGTTGTTTGAGTCCCTTGTAATTGTAGAAAAGTTAATTGCAACTTTTTATCTCACAATTCAGACTTTTTTTCCCCCAAAAGTCCAAGATTTAAACTCACAACTGCGTTTTATAAAATCAGAATTGGGAGATATAAATTCATTATTGTAAGATATAAAGTAAGAATTTCATGATAAAAACTTGCAATACTGACTTTTTTTCTTGCAATTGCAAATTTATATCTCAACATCTTTGCTTGCAACTCTGACTTCTCTTATATATATATGTCATAATTCTGACTTTTCTCATTATTGCGAGTTTCTTGCTCACAATTCTGACTTTATAACTTTATAAAACTTGCAACTTTATATCATGCAATTCTGAGAAAAAAGTCAGAATTGTGAGATAAAAACTCGCAATTACCTTATTTTTGTGTGTTACATACTTGTTAGTATTCCAAGGTATTTTTAAGTATTTAGATTAAGTTACAAAACTTGAGTAATGTAACGAAATACGTTACTAATTCTAATTCCATTTTAAAGCATGTATTTTGTAATCTGTAATGAAATACATTTTTTAAAGTAGCCTACCCAGCCCTCTATATATTTATGTGTATATGTCTAGAAGTCTCAACTATGTGTGTACATTGAAAATAATGTATGACTTTTAGTGGAATGTGTCATTTTTTTCTTGTCAAATAGCTGACAGTCGTGTGTTGACTGGATTAAAAGACTGCAATCATGTCTTTCCGAGATCTGAGAAGTAAGTGAACCACTACTGTAATATTTGCATAAGAAACAAATGTCAGTATGTGGTCATAAAACAGAACTGAAGAGATGTTTTGTAATAAGATACTCTTTCAGTAGAGCGTATGAATATTTCTTGAAGACTTGTGTTATGATTTGGATATGTAGATTTCACAGAGATGATGCGAGCGCTCGGCTACCCTCGTCTCATCTCCGTGGAAAACTTCAGATCTCCAAACTTTCCTTTAGTAGCTGAAATTCTCATCTGGCTCGTCAAGAGGTAATGCATATGAGAAGCTGGCAAAGAGACTCCATGACAGTTGACATCAATTTCAGTGCTAAATAGCAGAGCATTTTAGTTCATGTAGTAAAAATATGCATTAATTATAAAAAATAATCTTTCCCTAGATACGAACCTCTGATGGAAATTCCCAGTGATGTCGAGACCGAGTCAGACAGGGTGTTTTTCATCAAAGCTGTGGCCCAATTCATGGTAAACTATCATTAATACTCATCATATCTGCTCACTTAGACTTTCCATTAAAATGTGTGAGGAAAAAATGCTTCACAGTATTTGTGGAATTATTCCCAATTTCTGATATAGGTGTGAGCTTTGAAAGTACAGTATATGTCGAATTACCCGCATGTGTGTTTCTCTAGGCCACCAAGGCTCATGTGAAGCTGAATCTTAAGCGTCTATATCAGGCAGACGGTTACGCTGTGAAAGAGCTGCTGAAAATCACCAGCATCCTCTATAATGCCATGAAAACCAAAGAGAACGCCAGCGGTGACCAGAACAATGACGAAAACAGCAGGTTCAAGTTCGATCTGGGGTCAAAGGTAAAGTGAGATTGATATTGTGAATTCTAACGCGAGCTGACGTTTCATCAAAATCGATCATTTACATTTAATCTTGGATGTTTTGTTTATGTGTGTGTGCAGATAGCTGATTTAAAGGTGGCTCGCCAGCTGGGATCTGAAATTACAGCGAAGGGAGCAGCTCTGTTTGACCTGCTGGGGCACGAAGAGGACCTGAGAGAGAGCAGGGCGGCTGCGATAGCCCGACCGCTGGAGGTCACCGAGACAGAGAGAGCCCTGAGAGCGGCCGTCAAAGACGTTACGGTAAAACACGGATCCAGCTTCACAGGGTGCTGGTTTTCATTATATGTCAACAATATATTTAAAGATATTTGTGGTAATTCTGCTGTAATGAAAAAGCTGCCTTTATATATGTAAAATAGGAGTAGCAATATATTGAAATAATTCAATTTCAATAACCGAATGTTCTTCAGGCAATTTGTGATTGCATGTTTTTTTTTTAGTCACAAATCACAAATTCTACCCTATAAAATATTTTACAGCTTGACATATCTAGAACACTTTATATTCATTATAAAAATAAAAATGCCCATAAAACTGTATTAATTGACTTTTCCATGAACATAAATCACATATTTCCAGGTTTTCCAAGAACATGATCCTTAAATAAAAATGACAGTTGTTGAGTGAATGAATTATGTAACTTTACATCTTGATTTTTATGGTTTAGCTTATTTTATATATTTATATATATATGTATATATATATATATATATATATATATATATATGTGTATATATATATATATGTGTATATATATAATTTCAAACCGTCTACACTGAGAAATAACCTTAGGAAAATCATACATAAATATTATTTAAAATAATATATTATTTACATATATATATATATATATATATATATATGTGTGTATATATATAATTTCAAACCGTCTACACTGAGAAATAACCTTAGGAAAATCATACATAAATATTATTTAAAAGTTTGTTTTGCAAGTCTCTAGTGGGCAACAAGAATTCAAAATCACTCTCTGTTTCTGGTCAGTTCTCGAAAAGAATTTTAGTGCATTCAGCGAGTAGAGCACTTGAATTATTTATCAGGTCTGTGGAGATTTGTGGTGTTATTTTGGGGTCTAAATGGCGTCTGTCCTTCTGTACGGTGTTCAGGAGAGCATCCAAACGACGAAGGATCTGCTCAATAACGTCTCGTCAGATGAAGCCAGTCTGGAGGCCAAGATCGAGAAGAAGAAACAGGACCTGGAGAGAAACCAGAAGCGTTTACAAACTCTACAGAGCGTTCGGTGAGCGGCTGCTGTTGCATTTCACTGTCACTGATATAGTTTTTGTTGATATTTTGAATTCAATTTATTATTATATTTTCTGTTTATATTTATTTAAATTGTAATTTCAGTTTACAATTTAATTTGTCATTATTTTTTTTTTAATTTAGGTTTTAAAAAGTTTTATTATATATTTGAATTATTTTAGTAAAATACAATTTTTTATGGTTTTAGTTTTAGTTAACAATAATAACCCTGGCTGCACCAAATATACTCAGCCGAGTGCACAAACTATTAAAACACTCTCTGTGTTTCGATATGTAGTCCGGCGTTTATGGATGAATACGAGAAGATCGAGGAGGACTTGCAGAAACAGTACCAGACGTATGTGGAGAAATTCCGTAACCTCAGCTTCCTGGAGCAGCAGCTAGATGACTATCACAGAGCCGAGCAGGAACGCTTCGAGGTACAGTCAGCGGAAATACATCTTATCTTCTCTATTAAGATGTGTTTCGGTCGATCGGATCACAAGTAGCAAGATTCCCTTTAAATCCGTCTCTTTTGTCCACTTTCAACCACTTCTGTCTTGATTTCATCGTGGGGAGGGTCTATTGGTGGATAAATCTATTGCTATTTCAGATCTTTCGATTGAATGGACAAAATAAGCGTGCGCAATTTACATATTAACGCCCGAGGACGACGGAAAAACTCACGGAGAGCAGCTGTGAGTGCGTGAGTGTGTGTTAGAAATCAGGAATGGTGAGAGAACATTGTGCGTGGTACGTTTTTCATCTTCAAACCAAACTTGGGTCTTCAGCCGACAAAGTTTAAATCCCATCTGGTTAGCGTGCGTCCAATAATGTTCACTCATTACATCACTAGGCGGAGAACAGGCGGTTTTTTTGCACCGTTCAAACACGTTCGACCACATAAGTGTCCACACTACAAAAGCAATCCGGTCGAATGTGTTTTCGACTACTTCTGGAAGTGCTCGAAAGTGGACAAGCTCAAAATGTTTTACACCTGTATTTAGCGTTGTCCGCTTGTGATCCTATTGGCCAAAACGCATATTTAGTTCTGTCCTGAACAAATTATAAAAACTGTCAACTGTCAACGTAACTGTCCTGTCATGACCTGATGATCCACGACTGTTTTCATGTTTTGTTGTTTGTGAGTCATTTTATAATTGTAAAAAAGGTCACTGCAACTTTTTTTTCACAATTTGTTTTTTTTCCTTCACAATTGCGTTTGCAATTGGGAGATATAAACTTGAAATACTGACTTTTTTTATTGCAATTGTGAATTTAGTATGTGAGTTTATATCTCATAATTCTGACTTTTCTCAATATTGTGAGTTTATATCTCATATTTCTGACTTTATAACTCACAATTGCAACTTTATTTCACACAATTCTGAGGGAAAAAGTCAGAATTGTGAGATAAAAACTTGCAATGACCTTTTTTGTGTTTGTTCCACACTTACTAATATTCCAAAGTATTCTAAAGTATTTAGATTAAGTTACTAAACTTGAGTAATGTAACGAAATACGTTGCAAATGACTTTTTAAAGCATGTATTTTGTAATCTGTAGTGAAATACATTTTAAAAGTGACCCACCCAGCCCTGATGATGCTTTTACCTAAACCTCATCATTTCATTTATCCAGCTAAAAATATAAATAATAAAGGACAACAGTGAGTGAAACTCACTCACATCCCATATTTCTGTCATATTTCACTTCATTAATTCACTACACTGATGTTTACCTAATTAATCCTTTGGCCGTTTTCTTCCAGGAAGCAGAAATGACAATGAAAATGAGACAAAACAAATTAAAAGAGGAGGAGAAGAGACTCATGAGGAGTGGAGGTGCGTCACACACACTCAAACACACACTTTTGCACTCTGTCAAAGATCTCACGGGTTCTCTTCCTCTGTAGCAAAAGATGAAGACTCGGATGTGGACATACCAGAGGATGAAGGATCTGACAGTGACATGGATGACGGACCCAGAGCACACCCCGCACGACACGCGCAGATATCAGGTGATGGACGAACTTCAGCATAGAGTGCCACACTCACACATACATCTGATGGACCTGACGTGTGTTTGTGATGTCTGCAGGTCGAGGGGGCGCTCGATTCGTTGGCAGTATGAGGGGAGAAGACAGTGAAGAGGTGAAAACACACACGTTCATATCCACCAATACGAAGTTGTTTTAGGATTACTTTTGGAATATTTATTAATCTTTTCTATTAGCTTTTATTTTTATATTTACAGTTTTTATTTTATGTGAATTTATTCGCTTTTTTTTTGTAACACTTTAAAATAAGGGTCTGTTTGTTAACATTAGTTAACGAACTACCGATGAAACGATCTTCTAAAGCATAATGTTAATCTTAACATTTACTAATATGTTATTAAAATCAAAAGTTGTATCTGTTAATATTATTTAATGGATCTATGAACTAACGTTAACAAAGAATAATAAATACTGTAACAAATATTTGTTAGTTACTTTTAATGCATTAACTAATGGAACCTTTATCATAAAGTGTTATTTTCTATATCGCTTTAATTGGTTTTAGTCATTTAAGAACTTCATCTTATTTCAGTTAGTTAATTTAAGTTTTACATTTCAGCTTTATTTTACTTTAGCTTTATTTCAATTATCGAAAGCGATTTTCAGTAGTTTTAGTTAACAATAACAACACTGGAGCAACTATTCCTCATTCATTCTGTTATGTTCTTCAGAGGTTGTCAGATTATTTAGCCAATCATGGTTTCTGCGCTCTCTGGCTTTCTTTCTTTTTCCTTCACATTTCCCTGTTTTCCCTCCATGATCTTACACAACGTCTCTACAGTGATCGTCCTTTCATTTTCTTTTCTAACTGTATATGCCACCAGTTCTCATTTCATTCACTCTGTTTTCACGCCATCTCTCTTTCTCTTCCTCTGCTCTCGTTCTTCAAGCCCAGCGTAAAGGAACGAGCTCGTCTATCCGGCAGCGGCCGGAAGCAAAAGAGAAGAAAGGTGTTGTGTGTGTGTGTGTGTGTGTGTGTATGCGACAAAGTTATTTATATACTTTTAAGGCCCGTTCACACCAAGGACGACAACTATAACAAATATAGCTGCGAGGAGCAATTATCGGGGTTCATCCACTTTAAGGCCTTTAAGCACATGTGTAGAAAGGTATTAAAGTTTTAATTAGCAAGACTGTAACCTTCTCGATCATAGATGGACAAGACCATTTACAACAAATACAAGCAATTTACCATAGAAAATATATGCTTTATGAAGCTTTTTAACAGTTATCGAGGTTGAGCCAGATTTTAGGACTAGTTTGCCAAATTTTTTGAGATAATTTTCCATATTTAACGAATAATTTGATGGACAGCGGCGGTCAAAGAATGAGAAGTTCCACCATGTGGTACAAATGTCGTGGGTGTGCACGAAAAATCGCACGATTATGGATTGTGCTTTTACGCATGTGAAAAAGTCGTCCTCCGGTGGCGGATTTCTTTCAGGCCTCAAGGGCCGTGAGTCAAACTGGCCCAGTGAGTTTCGTTCCGATCGGCCTCCGTTAACCTTGTGTGAAAGCTGCTCAAACTTCATTGGCCGATGGCGGACATGTTTTTAGAAATACGCCAATGTCCTCGTAGTTATAGCCGTGAAGTAGTTATAGCCATTTTCATGTTTTTTTCCTATTATAGCGCCACCAAATGGCCAGTCGCGGCATTTTTTCACACGACCACAGAATGAGCTCTTTCATAGGTGTGCCGTGTGAAAATATCGCATTCCGTTCACGAGTTATAGGATTTTAGTTTTGATCATTATTGACAGTCAGACTCTGGAGAAGCTCGCAGCACTGGTATAACTCCGATCAGGCCAGTAGTTTGCAAAAGCATTTTTTCCAGAATACCCAAAAATGTACAGATATGGAGTTATGAGCCAATTCGTACTTTTCAACTGCAGCGTGTGCTTATAATAAACAGAATGATTCCGTGTGCCGGTGTGGACGCTAATATAGTTATCAATATAGTTTTTATTCTTTGTGTGAACAGGCTTTTATGGTATTTATTAATATTTTGGTCAAAGTTTTTTTTAATGTTTTTCATTGAATATTTATATTTGATAAAAATAGCATTATTTCAATTTACAAAATTGAAATTTTTTTTTTTTTTTGATAATAACAACAAAACTGGCTTGTTTGTGTGTGAGTGTGAACTGGATGTTCTATTCTAATCAATCTGAATTGGGGATATTGATTGAGGCTCGTTCCAGTGACCATCCACTGACCGCTGTGTGTGTGTGTCATCGGTTCTGTAATTCACAATGTGCTTTGGTTTGCAGTCAGAGGATAGTGAGATTGACGTAGACGATGATGATGGTGAGGAAGACGAAGATGAGGAGGAAAACGAGGATCTGGATGAAGATAATGACAGTCTGGAGGGCTCGTCTGCCAAACCCGGGCGGTCAAAGCGGTCACTGCACCCACAAATCCTCGAGGAGAGCGACAATGATTTTTAGCATACAACTTAAATGATCATGCAGTTGCTTGTACAGGGAAAAACATTAATACGCTAATATGGAAAAATGCGCTTACTGGAAGTTCTTTTCGTGAATCAATTCCTATGTAAGCTGCTGCATCAAACTGAATGTGACAATTTACATGAAATGTTTTTTGAAAAAAAGTAAATGTGTAAATACCAAAATGTTACTTCCTATGCATGAATATGTTTGTGTTCAAGTGTAGATGCCTGTTCAACAAAATTGTTGTATTATGTGTTTTATTAAGGCAACATTTCTGTCAGTACTGTTATATAAAATAAAGATTTATTATTACACAACTTTAATACATAAACTTCGTAATACACCACAAATATTTACATGATTAAATAAGACTACGTGAACATGTTTTTTTTTTTTTTTTTTACATGTTCATTTGTATGTGTGCTAGATATCCACCACACAATCTGGTGCACCCGCTTTGATGGCGTCTGAGACGACCTTTGCCCCCGACTCCCCGATGCCGTTACCCTGGAGACTGAAACAGAAAAACATGTCACACATCACAGCCAAATCCCACACAAGAACAATCACACTCGTGTGAAATGTGCCATTCACTGCAAAATATAAATGATCCGTCTTCAGAATCACAACCTCACGCTGCAAAATATTTACCACCATTTGTGGCGTTTAATCGTGACACCCTGCAGTTGAACCTCAGACACAGATGGCGGTTCACACATAAACCCAAACACAGACAAACACACAGACTGACTTGATGTAGGTGAGCTGATGGTTTCCTCTCAGCGCAGTCGCGATGAAGATCGCGCCGTCCATACCCAGGGAATTCTCCTGTAGACTACAGACGTGCAAATACACTATCTCAACGTTTATGTTCTGTTTAGGTACGGAAATACAACCTACTCTTGTTAATTCATAAGCATCTTCTCAAGTGCTAAGGTTTTCAGATTTTAATAATTTTTTCCAAGTGCTAATTTACTTTTATTTACATTTTTTTTAATGTTTCAGAAATTAATACTTTTATTGAGCAAAAATGTATTAAACTGATCAAAAGTGTCAGAATATTAGAAATTATTTCAGATAAATGATCAAAGAATCCTGTGGACATACTTCAGACTTCTCAAACTCCTGTTGTTTTTCAGAGCGCTGGAAAACGCCTTCGCTCCTTCCATCCCAATGGAGTTACCACGCAGACTAAAACAACAACAAAAATATTGGATGGATGGACAGACAGACAGACCAAAGGAAGAACAGACAGATGGACAGATGGATGGATGGATGGATAGATGAAAGGACTGACGGATGGATGGATGAAAGGACTAACGTATGGATGGATGGATGAAAGGACTAACGTATGGATGGATGGATGAAAGGACTGACAGATGGATGGATGGATGAAAGGACTGACGGATGGATGGATGAAAGGACTGACAGATGGATGGATGGATGAAAGGACTGACAGATGGACAGATGGATGGATGGATGGATGAAAGGACTGATGGATGGATGGATGGATGGATGGATGGATGGATGGATGAAAGGACTAACAGATGGATGGATGGATGGATGGACCGACAGATGGATGGATGGAAGGATGGAAGGACCAATGGATGGTTGGATGGAAGGAAGGACTGACAGATGGATGGATGGATGGATGGATGGAAGGACCAACAGATGGTTGGATGGAAGGAAGGACTGACAAATGGTCAGATGGATGGAAGGAGTGACGGATGGATGGATGGATGGATGAAAGGACTAACGTATGGATGGATGGATGGATGGATGGATGGAAGAACCAATGGATGGTTGGATGAAAGGATTGACAGATGGATGGATGGATGGATGAAAGGACTGACAGATGGACAGATGGATGGATGGATGGATGAAAGGACTGACGGATGGATGGATGGATGGATGGATGGATGAAAGGACTGATAGATGGATGGATGGATGGATGAAAGGACTGGCAGATGGACAGATGGATGGATGGATGGATGGATGAAAGGACTGACGGATGGATGGATGGATGGATGGATGAAAGGACTGATGGATGGATGGATGGATGGATGAAAGGACTGACAGATGGATGGATGGATGGATGGATGGATGGATGAAAGGACTGACAGATGGATGGATGAAAGGACTAATGTATGGATGGAAGAACCAATGGATGGTTGGATGAAAGGACTGACGGATGGATGGATGGATGGATGGATGGATGGATGGATGGATGAAAGGACTAACGTATGGATGGAAGGATGGGTGGAAGAACCAATGGATGGTTGGATGAAAGGACTGACGGATGGATGGATGGATGGATGAAAGGACTGACAGATGGATGGATGGATGAAAGGACTGACAGATGGATGGATGGATGAAAGGACTGATGAATGGATGGATGGATGGATGAAAGGACTGACGGATGGATGGATGAAAGAACTGACAGATGGATGGATGAAAGGACTGACAGATGGATGGATGGATGGATGGATGAAAGGACTGACGGATGGATGGATGGATGGATGGATGAAAGGACTGATGGATGGATGGATGGATGGATGGATGGATGAAAGGACTGACAGATGGATGGATGAAAGGACTAATGTATGGATGGAAGAACCAATGGATGGTTGGATGAAAGGACTGACGGATGGATGGATGGATGGATGGATGAAAGGACTAACGTATGGATGGAAGGATGGGTGGAAGAACCAATGGATGGTTGGATGAAAGGACTGACGGATGGATGGATGGATGGATGAAAGGACTGACAGATGGATGAATGGATGAAAGGACTGACAGATGGATGGATGGATGAAAGGACTGATGAATGGATGGATGGATGGATGAAAGGACTGACGGATGGATGGATGAAAGAACTGACAGATGGATGGATGGATGAAAGGACTGACAGATGGATGGATGGATGGATGAAAGGACTGATGGATGGATGGATGGATGAAAGGACTGACAGATGGATGGATGGATGGATGGATGGAAGGACCAACAGATGGTTGGATGGAAGGAAGGACTGACAAATGGTCAGATGGATGGAAGGAGTGACGGATGGATGGATGGATGGATGGATGGATGGATGGATGAAAGGACTAACGTATGGATGGATGGATGGATGGAAGAACCAATGGATGGTTGGATGAAAGGATTGACAGATGGATGGATGGATGAAAGGACTGACAGATGGACAGATGGATGGATGGATGGATGGATGAAAGGACTGACAGATGGACGGATGGATGGATGGATGGATGGATGGATGAAAGGACTGATGGATGGATGGATGAAAGGACTGACAGATGGATGGATGGATGGACCGACAGATGGATGGATGGAGGGAGGGAAGGATGGAAGGACTGACAGATAGATGGATGGATGGAAGGATGGAAGGACCAATGGGTGGTTGGATGGAAGGAAGGACTGACAGACGGATGGATGGATGGATGAATGGATGCAAGAACCAACGGACGGTTGGATGGAAGGAAGGACTGACAAATGGACGGATGGATGGAAGGAGTGACAGATGGATGCATGAATGGATGGAAGGACCAACGGATGGGTGGGTGGAAGGAAGGACTGACAAATGGACGGATGGATGGAAGGAGTGACAGATGGATGCATGAATGGATGGAAGGACCAACGGATGGGTGGGTGGATGGAAGGAAGGACTGACAGATGGACAGATGGATCAATGGAAGGACCAACGGATAGACAGACAGATGGATTTTGTAACTAAAAATGAAGACTTACTCTAGTGTGTGAAGGGTTTCATTGACCTCCAGAGCGTTGGCTAGAGCAACGGCTCCTGATTTCCCTGCTGATACACCCTGAAGACTACAAAACACACAAGGTCAGACACAGCAGCTTTAGCAAATAGCCATGAAATATAAAGGAAGCTGAAGCGAGACTCACTAGAGCACACTGAGAGAAGAGTTTGACTTCAGAGCACAGGCCAGAGCAATGACTCCATTATCCCCAAGAGTGTTCTCCTGCAGACTGAGAGGGAAAACATTCATCTCATGCACTTTTTCAAGGTTCATTCCAACAAGAACCAAAAGGAGTTATATTCGAGTAAATCTTCTATGTAGCAGTAACCAAAACACGGATCTGAAGAAGAAACTATTTTTGGTTCGCCGAAGAACCTTTCAGCGAACAGTTCTTAAAAGAACCATTTTTTTCTAACTGTGAAGAACATTCTAAAAATCTAAAGAACCTTTTCCACTATAAAGTACCTTTTTGTACTCCAGGGATGTTAAAGTTCTTAATGGAACCATCAATGGCAATAAAGAACCGAGTGTAAGAATTCTAGGTGCTTCAAAGCTCCTCTAAACCTTTTATTTTCAATAAAAAATAATTTGTTTTTAAAAAATAAAATCGGTTCATGCATGAGGATGTCGAGTAGATAGTCTTACTCCAGCAGCTGGATGCAGATGTTGCTCTTGAGGGACTGTGCCAAAGCTTTAGCTGCTCCAGCCTTCATGAAGTTCCACTGGAGACTGAAACACACACACACACGGCATGACCTCACATCCTAAAACGGACGACTGCCAGTCACAAAGTTCATCTTTGAGCTTCTCATCAGTTTGTCTCTATTCAGTGTTTTTAACTCACTGTAAGGAGGTGATCGCTCTGTTGACCCTCATGGCTTCAGCGATGGCCGTCACCCCCTCATCATGAAGAAGATTAGCGGTCAGGCTTAAACACAAACACAGATAAATGATTTGTAATACGTTCAGGTCAATGAAAAGTGTTGCATCACGAAGAGTTGTGAAGATAACACAAGTGCAATAGATGGTGACACAGAATAATACCTACATTTAAATTTAAACCACTTTGTGACAACTTAGTTTTGTGCCAAGAAACTTGTGATAGATTACAAACATTTCTGTTTTACTAAACTCTCACAAGTGAGATAATCTGACAAAATGCCTTCAAAATTAAATATTATTACTGTATATCAGCTATACACAATTATAATTACTACAGAATATAAAAGATTTAATATTATTTATTAAATAAATATTTCTTATAAATTGCATTTATTAAATAAAAGGAAATTTTTTATTAAACATTATATTTTATTTCTTTTTTTTACTTATATTGAATAATTTTTTTTTTTTGATTTTTATAAAAAATTCAATGTTAATTATGAATAAATGTGCATGTGTTAAGAATTTTTATATATTAAATATATACCAAATTTATATTTTTATTTTTATAAGATATTTATTTTACTTAGTAAATAATAAATAATAATTGAAAAATGTAATAATATATAATATTTATAATAAATATTAATAATATTAAAATCTATCATATATAAATGTGAAATATTTATAAAATATAAATATTTTTAATATTTGATTTTTATTGAAAATTCAATATGTTCAATATGTTAAATAAATGTGCATGTGTTAAGATTTTTTATATATTAAATATATACCAAATTTATATTTTTAATTTTAAATTTTATCATTTTATTTTACTTAGTAAATAATAATAAATAATAATTGAAAACATTTAATAATTTATAATTTTCATAATAAATATTTATAATATTAAAATATGTGGAATATTTATTATAAATACTTTTAAAATATTAAATAAATATTTTTTATTTGATTTATTAAAAATTCAATATGTTAATTCTAAACAAATGTATAAATATATAAACTTAATGTACATATATATATATATAATATTATATAATATACATATATATATAAGTATATAAAAGCAGTAAAAGACTGTTGTAAGTCGTAACATGTATTTTGTGTATACTTACTCGAGTTCTCTAAGACAAGTGTTGACTTTTAAGGCTTTGGCGATGTCTTTGGCACCAGAAACTCCTATTGAATTCTCCCTTAGACTGCGACCAAATATATACACAAAAACAGCATTATATCTTAGCCAGAACATAACTGTTTAAATAGTTTAACACTGTGGTGTTTGAAATTGGCATGTATAGACATACTTCAGACAGCTGACTCCTCGGTTGGACTGAAGAGCGTGTGAGAGCGCTTTAATGCCTTTATCGCTCACAGAGTTACTCTGAAGACTAAACCAGGAGGGGAGACGCATTCATTCAGCAAGGAGCGTCTGCAGTGGATTGTTTGCAATTAACTTGCTGATTGATTGTGTTTTACCTGAGCGTGTGGAGTACGTGATTGACCATAAGAGCTTGAGCCAAAGCCACTGTTCCCAAATCGCCCAGATGATTGCTGGATACACTGTAGAAATGATCCACAATAGAGAGTTTCATCTATCCGATAAACACTCAATCAGGCTTTGAGCAGACGCTTGAGAATCTTACTTGAGATCCTGAAGAGTTTGATTCTTTGTGAGGGCGTCTGCAATTTTTTTCACTCCTTCTGGTCCGATGCTGTTCTTCTGAAGACTGCAATAGATAAAAATATATGTGTTTATGACGCTGTGTTAAAGCACACACACACACACTGAAACATGTGACTTACTTCAGTGTGGTGAGCTTTCTGTTTGATTGAAGAACGTCCGCCAGCGCACGAGCACCTTCATCTTCTATGTGGTTACTCTGCAAGCTACATGAATCAACACACACATGCTCACATATGTGCACACAAGCATATACAAATTAAACACTGTAGGGCTTAAAGTTACATTTTGTCATGAATTTAATTAAAGTGATAAAAATTCATTATATTTATTATAAATATTATAATATAAAAATTACAGCTGTAACAATTCTATTTTGGTTTATAAGAATTTACTTGACTAACACATGTACCTCATTAGATATTTTATTAATATAATGTACTAATAAATTAGAAATATAGTGTGCTATGTAATAAATAAATAATAAATATTATATTGTATTATTTGCTATCAAATCGATTAATTGCGATTAGTCACATTTAACTTAAAAGTATGTACATATTATATATATATATTTATATATATATATATGTATACACAAACTTTTGTTAGATGCAATTAATCGATTTGACAGCACTAATTATATTATATTATATGCTGTCAAATCGATTAATTGTGATTAGTCACATTTAACTTAAAAGTATGTACATATATATATATATATATATACACGCACATATATTTACATACTTTTGTTAGATGCGATTAATCGATTTGACAGCACTAATAATATTATATTATATTATTACAGCTGTCACAGTTCTATAATGGTTTATTAGAACTCACTTGACTGACACGAGGACCTGGTTCATTTTTAGCGCCTCGCACAACGTCTTTGCTCCCTTGGCGCCGATGTTGTTGCCACGGAGGCTGAAAGATACAAGGCCTATTTTATTTAACATCCTTAATTTGCCCAGTTGATTCGGCTTATAAGGATCAAGGGCACAGGAAAGGACATGACCAGCTCAAAATTCAATATTGAAAATACAATACAATGTACAAAAGTATAATTACAACAATATCTAAATACTAATGATAAAGCACTGACTCCAGGGCCGTAAGGGTTCGGTTGACAAGTAGAGCCCGACTGAGTGGTTTAACTCCTTTACTGCTGATCGAGTTGTCAGCCAGACTGAAAAGAGAGAGAAAGAGAGTTAAACAAGTTAAAGACTATAATAAGATTTATGTGTGTGTGTGTGTACCTCACTAAAACTAAAATAATTTAAAAAAAAATTAAACTGTCCATTACTGGAAATAAAAAAAAAAACACAGCAATGAAATAAAATAAAATATTTTTTAAAAAATGTTATATTTTAGCTAGTTGTCAAGGCAACATTTCTCATTTTCATTTCGTTTAACTTGAAGTAGTAAAACAAATAAAACTGAAATAAAATTGATAGAAAACTATATCAACATTTAAAAAAGACAAAAACTAATAAAAATGACATAAATGCTCAAAAATGAACTATAATTAAAATGAAAACAAAAATTGAAAACGTAATTATTTTATTAATTCAAAGTATTAATAAAAACAATAATAGTACATCAGTGATATTAAAATAACCTGAGCATCTGAATATGGCACTCTTTGGCACTCAGCAGACTTCCCAACAGCTCCATGGCGCCTTCCTTAAATTCATTGTTTTCCATTCTGCAATTCATAGTTAAAAGTATAAACAAAATATTTTCAGTGAAAAAAAATAGTTTATTCCTCATACTAATCTAAAGTGTCGCTTATAGCACCTAAAAAATCTGTCATTAATTCCTCACCCTCACCCGTAAGACCTTCGTTCATCTTCTGAACACAAATGAAGATATTTTTGATGAAATCCTTGAGCTATCTGACTCTATAGACAGCAATATAATCAAGGAGGTCCGGAACTCGGAAAAATCTAAACTAAAAAAACCGTCCTGCAGTGGTGGTGCAGTTTACTGTTATTTTATGAAATGAAAGAACGACTTTTTTTTGTGTGTAAAAAAATAAAAAAAAATAAACGACTTATCACAACAATATCTTCTCTTCTGTGTCATTCTCATACATTTACGTCCAGCGCTTCCAGGTTCTACGTCAGAACGCCGACTCATTATTGTCCGGCTCCTGCGTCAGCATCGCACGCATGCGATCACATGATCCGCTTATGGCCAATACTGAGCCAGCATTCGGACGTAAACATGGAAGCTTTCACTGTGAGTCACCTGCGTAAGGATAATGACAGGGAAAGAAGGGATTGTTGAATAAAGTCGTTAATTTTGTTTTGTTTTTGTGAACCACTACAATCACGTTAACTATTTTATCGATGTCTTTAATACCTTTCTGGACCTTGAAAGAGGTGGTTATATTGCCGTCAATGGACGAGTCATATCGAATTTCATTAAAAATATCTTCATTTGTGTTCCGAAGATGAACGAAGGTCGAACGACATGAGGGTGAGTAATTAATGACAGAATTTTTATTTTAGGGTGAACAAACCCTTTAAGGAGAACATGTGTATAAATATGCATGTTTACCTCAGATTGCTACAGTACAGCAGCTGTGGGAGGAGCCTCTTCAGGGAGGAGGAGTCTAGGCAATTCGACAGTTGCGTTTCTTCTGTACATGCATCTGATACTTGCAGCAAGTAAGCGAGCACGGAACAAACTCCGCCCTTCAGCTTTCCACGTAGGCCGCAATTCACGAGATCCTCCTCTACTGACCGTAGCCACTCCCCTTGTTGCAGCTCCGCCAAACACGTTACCATTGTGACGCTGCGCATGCTTACGGCGTCGCCTCCCGTCCCCGTCACCGCATTCTGAAGCAAAGTCGTCGCAGAGGTGCGATGGTTCACCTGCTCCTCGCGGGAAACGCCCAGAGGACCGCCTAGCAAAGCGGTGACCGTCGGAGACAGCAGCCCTGACAGGAAGCGCATGAAGAGGTCGAGGTTGCCTTGCGCGGCGACGTCTGATTGGTTGGTTTTCTGCAGAGCAGCCCGGTAGTGGTTGAGGAAGCCGATGCGGGGCCACGAAACACTACTTTCGGAGAACAGATCGAACATCCCACGCCTCGATGAAACGTAGTAAAAAAGAGCTCCCAAAAATTCCTGCACCGACGTGTGCGTGAACTGCCACACCACGCTATCGGATGACCAGCTCTGCTTGCGCTGGAGGATGCGGTGTCCGAGAGTCCCGACCTGAGGTGGTACGTCGACACCGTAAGTTCGCAATTCGGTCTCGCTGAAAGTATGCCGTCGCCGTAAGAGGCTATAAAACGCAAGACGACCCAAAGAGCTCAGCGGTTTCCTGATGCTGCCACTGGCCGGGTCTGATCCGGAGAGGTGTGGCCAACAGTAGTGGGCGTAGACTTCTGTTAGACTCCGGGGGAGGGGCGTGGAATCTGACTCCAACTTCATAAGGCGCGATATCGTAGTTACGATAATGTGGCAGATCGCAGGGACGGAAGACAAAATGAGCAATGGTTTCTGAGAATTTAGATAAGTCCACACTTGGGAGGAGACATCCTCAGGCATGTACGTTTGAGACGATGAGCTCTCTTGCGATAACGAGTACTCATCTAACGAGTTCGTTACACAATGATTAATATAATCCTTTATTTGCGTTCGCGAAAAAGGCGGGGCTTCGGTCACACGATCGACCAATCCCGCCGGAACTTTCGCCCCAACGCCAGGCCTTGACAAAAGCCAGAGCGTTGCCCCTGGCAACAGGTTACCTCGTACAATATTCGTAATGAGGTCCGACACGGGAATTTCGCGACGAGGGTCGCTAGTGGACGGGGCATCTGCGAAATCCACCGATTGGCGAAATTCTTCCAATCCATCCAAAATGAGCAACACTTTACAGGACTCGTTAAAGATAATTACGTCCACGTTATCATACGGAACGTACAACCGCAGCAAGCGCTCGACCGATAACCGATCGAAACTGCTCAATTCCCAGCATGCGATGGGGATCGCAAGACTCAGCTCTGGATAAATCTGACCGCTGATCCAAAGTCGGACAAAGCGGTGGACCATACGGCTTTTCCCGCTGCCAGCCACGCCCACGGTCAGCGTCACGCGTGGGGCGGTGCTAACCCTCGTCAACGGCGCGATCAGCTTGTCCAATCCCAGTGCCCGACCGTGAAGAGGCCCCGCCCCCCTGTTAACTGACACCTGTACGAGGTCATGTTCTCGCTGCTGTAGGTCAGATACGCACTCTATAAGGAGGAAAGCGGAACCGTGTGAGTTACTGCCGGCTTGCACGAACGAACCTTCATCTTCTTTGAGTCGCTGAAGGAGAGCTTCTTTATGTGGTCGAACCACAGAGTCTGCGGAGAGAACAAGGGAGAAGTGAAGACTCAGGGATGAGAAAAGTATTGGAAAATGACAAATAAAATCACGCATACCATGTACAGATATAAGGTTGTACTCAGTCAGGTGTGAACTTTGAAGATAAGCCTGAAGGGCGGCGCCCTGTGGATCAGTGACAGACAGGAACTCAACCAATAAATGCACTTTATCCTTCAAAGTCCCCATTTCCTGGATATGCCCCACATCCTGTGCACTGAGCAGATCTGATTTTCTCATGTTATGGATCACATTTACCAAGATGGAGGAGGATAAGAACCTTTGCAGCAACACCTGGTGTCTGCGTAACCACCCGGGATCTGAGGAACAAACACAAACAAACACAAAGAACATTTAGTAATTTAGTAATTTAGAACATTTAGCTTTTAGTAATACATATGCACAGATACTGAGTTTCTGTCCAGTACTGATTAATAATCCGGAAACACTTTACATACAATAAGATCCCATTAGTTGCTGCATTAACTAATAATGAGCAAAACACTTATTACAGTATTTATTCATCTGAACATTGGTTAATAAAAACGACAAATGTTCATCATTAGCTCAGGGCCATTAAATTAAATAATATTAACAGATGCAACTTTTGATTTTAATAGTGCATTAATAAATGTTGAAATTTCCCAAGAATAATAAATGCTTTTGACATATTTTTCAATGTTATTTTATGTTAAAAAATGGAACCTTATTGTCAATTATTTAAAATATTTTAAATATATGAATGTAAACATTTTAATATCTAATATGAATAAATTGGATTATTATAACCAAGAAATTGTCAGTATTAAAAATCTATACAAATACAAATATATAAAAATTAAAAATACATTTTTATGCACAAGGCACGCATAAATTTGCATGTATATTTTAATATTAATAGCTGATAATCAAGAAATATTAGCAGCATTACAAATATACACTAAATATTAAAAAAATAAAATGCAAATTTGTGTCTTTTTTATGCAAGACACTCACAGATCTGCTTATTAACTCGTAATCTGTTCCTTTTAAGTTAGTACTAAATGATAGGAAAATGATGTGAAACAATTATACATAATAAATATCCAATATTGACCATAAAAAATGTCAGTTATATATGCTAATAGTCGGTGTGATGCCAATATAACCTATTGATATATTAAATATATAGAATATAAATGAAATATGATATGATTGTGGGCTCTCTACCTTCCATCCTTTTGCTAGTCTCTTGTTTTTGAGAATTGGACTTCAGATCCAGGTAGCAGTATTCCTGCCATGGGATATGGTCATGTCTAGCCATCCCAGCGGAGCACTAAAAGGGAAGCGTGTCCAGGTGTGTGTGGGAATCAGACCCTCAGTGTGACTCAGGATCCATTCCCCTGTAACACAGACAGACGACGCAACAATCATCAGCACACAAACACAACAACCAACGATCGGATGGACACGGTCAGCAGTGCAGCATTGTGGATGCGACATGATTTTGTCATTTAAGAAACGTACGGACATGCATTGTCTCGAACTCTAAAAGGAAGTTAGTAGTATTAGTAAAGTAGGGGTGTGCATTTCCAGCTCATATCAGTTCAGTGGAAACCAAGTCTGAACCTCATTACCCACATGCATCAACAAACACTGTGTTACTATGGCTACGACACGACAGCTGTCCGAAACAGATGCGAGGCGCAGGTCTGATGCCTGTAGAGTTAAGAAAACTGAAAATTGTTCGCCACAATAAGATATTGCATTGCATGTTGACTCAAAATGAGAAAGAGAAAAAACACAAACAGGAGTTCAGGTGAGGTAGAAACTGCAACCATGACCTTCTCCTCGAACATATTATGAGTGCCGTACGACAGACGCACAGCAGCAGAAAGAAACGGCGCGGTCAGCAGAACTGAGCTTCATGCAGAAACCCCCGAAGAACAACCTGAAAACCTCATGACCGAGCCGGAGTAGCCTGCAGATTTACAAGCGAGTTTTTGTAGAAGCGAGTGATGATCAAGTACATCAGTCTTCGCTTCGCATGAAAGTTAAACAAACCATTGAGTCCAGTTGAAGTCACCGAATGAGTGAATCCATGGAAGAGGTTCAGTGATGTTGTTAGTATGTATATTTATGTTTTTGGAGTCACTTATGCTCAAGATTGCATTTATTTGATCAAAAATACAGTAAAAACAGTAATATTGTGAAATATTATTTGAATGTCTTTTAAAATGTAATTTATTCCTGTTATCAAAGCTTTCTAATGTGCTGATTTGCTGCTCAAAAACATTTCTGATAATAATAGTGAATTTAGTAAAAAAATAGTACATGTATAAAAACGATAACAAATCAAACAAAGCAGAAATGCATAATATAAAAAAAACAAAACACCATAATAAAGTATAAATTAAAAGCTTGACTGTTTTGAGAAGTTTCTTAAAGTTGTGGCATTTCTAATAGAGGTCCGTAAAATTATCATCAGTGTTGAAACAGTTCGTATTTTTGTGAAAACTGTGATACGTTGTAGTTTTCAGGATACATTTATAAGCAGAAAATTCAAAATTACAGCATTTATTTGAAATATAAATATAAATTGCATGAAATATAATCAATAGCATGAAATGTGGCGATAAGTTCAGTTAGTAACAGACCATCTAAAAGCATTTGTGTCCGTGTAACACTTTCACTCAAGCTGTAAACTGGCCGAAACTAATTTTAGCATCAGTAAGTAACTTCCTTTTTGACGTTTTAATCACATATAGCAAAAATATAGCAAGAATTATTTTTTCCCACGGTTGGGTTTTTAGTAGCTGAACACTTATAAATATTCAGTTGTGGAGTTATTCTGGTGCAACTTCATAAAATCAACAAGCTGCGTGGAAGTGGAGACGTCAAAAAAACGGGGCTCTTTATTTTGCCAATGCGTTCATCAGGACTAATAGATTACAGGTGCGCAGAGACTCATTCAAATGCAAACAAGGGCAAACTTACAAATAACCAACAAGGAAATCAGATGGTATGGCATCCACCAATCATGTAACAAATCAGGTAAGTGAGAGATCACACATCAGGCCCTTACAAAAAACAAAACAAAAAAAAAAAAACATACTTTTAAATCTAGAGACCCTAGCAACCATCTAAATAGCCTAGCAACCACACAGAACACCTTATCACAATCCAGATGGTGAGTTGTTCACAGGCAGTCCCTAAAACAGTAACACACAAGAAACTGATTTTACAATAGCAATATTCCTTTTTGTAAGATTGTGTTCTCAAAAGAGTTCACCCCATCCCCCAGTGGCGAAAATCAGGTTTTTAATGTTGTTTATATGTCTATGTAGAGTTTTTAATACGCAAACCATGTGCAAATTCAACACCATTGCGTTGTATTATCTCTTTAAAACTAGTGATAAAGACCGTTTCAAATCGTTGGTGTTTCTGACGTCACTAATGACTTTGTAACCAATCATGTCACAGTACCGGCGGGCTTTAGCATATCATTAACTATAACGCTCTGAGGCAAAGGAGTCGTGTAACTTTAGCAACACATTATTAGCTGTTTGATAACACAGTCAAGCAAAGTGTAATCATATTAATTACCGTTATGTGTCCGACGTTGTAAAAAGCGATATCATTGTGCAGCGTTTACCTCAGTAAGTTGAGCGAGACGATCTCTGAGCTCGTGCGCGCGAGTGAGTGGAGGCGGGGCTAATTAGCATATTCTATCGTTAGATTAGGCTTATACTAAATGAAGCGAGGGTGTAGAGTTTAATTCAAGCTATTTTAAAGGATTAGTTCACTTCTGAATTAAAATGTAATGATAATTTACTCTCCCCCATGTCATCCAAGATGTTTATGTCTTTATTTCTTCAGTCGAAAAGATAAGAAGGCTTTTGAGGAAAACATTCCAGGATTTTTCTTCATATAGTGGACTTCAGTGGGGACCAACGGTCCAAATGTCAGTTTCAGTGCAGCTTCAAAGAGCTCTACATGATCCCAGACAAGGAATAAGAGTCTCGTCTAGCAAAACAATCGGTCATTTTATAAATTAAAAAGGGAAGTAACACCTATGTCTACACTGCCGGAATTATACAACAAGAAGAAAAGCGCTAGTGCAAGATAAAAGTTAAAATGTATATAATTTTTTATATTTTTTAGGAAATGACTGATCGTTTCATTAGATTAGACTCTTATTCCTTGTCTGGGATCATGTGGAGCACTTGAAGCTGCACTGAAAATGACATTTGAACATTCAACCTGTTGAACCCCACTATATGGAAAAAAATCCTGGAATCTTTTTCGCAAAAACCTTAATTTTTTTGACTGAAGAAAGACAGACATGAACATCTTGGATGACAGAGGTGACTAAATTATAAGGAAATTTTAATTCAGAAGTGAACTAATCCTTTATGCCATGAATTTTTTTCACGGGAATTTTTTTTTTGCTGATCAAAGATGAGTTTTAAGGGATAAAATGACTGACTACAGGGGGACTTTAACTCATGCTTCAAAACCTTGCTTATGCATGTAACATTTCTAATATATATATACTGAATAACACATGTATTTATACAGTACAGCTGCAGTTAAAAACGGTAGTGATTGTGCCATCAGCGAACTCCATATACAGTATATGCCTCCAAACTTGATTGGTAAGATTGTTATTCATATTTCACAACAGCAGGCCATTTGCCAGCAGATATTACAAACATGTCAGATATTTATGGACTATACAGTACATGCATGTCTGACACATTTTGATAACTGAATGGATCATTTTGCAAGCGAAGGCTCAGATGATTAAAATGTTTAGAAGTTCAGTTTTGATCAACAAGCCAAGGGCATTTAGTTGCATTTTACATGCTTATTTGCTTAAATCAATAAGAAATTCAAATCTGATGTGAACAAGAAACTCATTGGTTTTATATATATATATATATAGATATAGATATCTATATATATATATCTATCCATATATAGATATCTATCTATCTATCTATCTATCTATCTATCTATCTATCTATCTATCTATCTATATCTATATCTATATATATATATATATATATATATATATATATATATATATATACATATCTCTATATATATATCTCTTGCTCTACATATATCTCTATATATATCTATATCTATATCTATATATATATATGTGTGTGTGTGTGTATTCCATACGTTATGAGGACCAAATGTCCCCACAGGTATAGTAATACTAGTAAATTTTGATCTTTTGGGTACATTTTTTTGGTCCCCATGAGGAAACAAGCTTATAAATCATACAGAATTATCTTTTTTGAAAATCTAAAATAGCAAAACATTTTCTGTGATGGGTAGGTTTAGGGGTAGAGGTAGTGTATGGGGACAGAATATACAGTTTGTACAGTATAAAAACCATTACGCCTATGGAATGTCCCCATAAAACATGAAAACACCACATGTGTGTGTGTGTGTGTGTGTGTAAAAAAAGACAGACAGACAGACAGACAGAGGAAACTGAACACTCACTGTTGTTTCAGTCTAGTCTTGTTGTTCTTCAGAATTGGAGGCTCCAAACACACGACAGAAGAAGCAGCAGGAGTGTTTCTGAGTCGAGCAAGTTTCACTGCCGTCAGCTAACCTCCGCTCATCTCTACCCTACTTCTCACAGACCTCATCTTCATCCTCCATTCGACACGTTCTCTGTTTGAGTGTCTCTGTCACGCAAGTCTGTCTTTCCCTCTCTTTCTATCCTTCCTGTCGCACCTCCTTCTCTTCCTGTGCAGCAGGCCGCAGATGCACTTTTGACGTGTAGCATCGTCTGACATGCTGTCATTGTGCACGAAACCACATTCAAAACACACACTCTACAAAAAGCACTGGACTGTGCAAATGATCAGAAAACAAACATTTTCACACATGACTACAGCTGTGTGAAGTTAATAACACAGATATTCAAAGCACAACAGAAAATGCTCATGCAAAACAGGGAAAGAAACAATAAAAATTGAGGCAACTGTATTGAGGATTGTGTCTTAAGATGCATCCGATGCAGACAGGACAGGAAGTGCAGTTTAAAGAACAGGAAGAGAAAAGACAGGTTGAGACAATAATTCAGACCTGACGCTGTATTATTCATATATATATATCACGTGACACTGAAGACTGGAATCGTGATGCTGAAAATGAGCAAAGAGCAGTTATTTAAATTGTAATAATATTTTACAATATTACTGTATTTTTGATCAAGCAGAAGAGACATCTTTTAGAAATCTTAACAGTAGTGTACGGTGTTACAGTAGAGACAATGACTTCATGCACAGCCAATATTACCAAAAAAAACATTTATTGTGATTGTTTTACACATATATATAAGTTCCTCTGACAAATCAATGATGAAAGACTAAACCAATAATCAGTTACATAAAAAAAAACGTACAATTAACCAGTGAGAATGTTAAATCGGCAAGTTGAGAAAACTCTCCAATGCAAAAAAAAAAAGACCTTTCAACAATGCAATTCTACACTATTATACTTTGTCATTTTGATCTTTTATTTCCTGCATGGGTATTTTCTGCTCTGTCTAGGCCTCAGAAAAGCTGATGATGTCCTTTGCCACAATTTGCATTGTAAGTAAGGTAAACTTCAAACGTCATGAGCTCAATGTCATGAGCTGCCAGTCCTAGAACAGTTAAGATCAATATAACTAATGAGAATGAACTGAGGGAACAGTGTACTGAAAGTCAGTTTTGGCTCCATCTTACTGTGAAGTCACACCAGTTCGACACTGAAATGCTTCTGTGGTCAGATGCGCACATACACCGATCCGATGACCCTGAGAACAACTGATAACACTTAACAGATGCATAAAAGAAAATCTGTAAACACATGAAACGCACTCATGAAGAAGATAAGTTTCTTTAGGAAAGTAGAGAAACCTGCAGCCACAAATGGCCGGACTTTAGCAGTGGCACAATGTCAGATGCTTATGGAAGCTCGTTTCCGCCACGGAATAAAAAAAATAAAAAAAATTGGAACTTTTTATTTCACAATTATATAAACTAAAGAGAGTTTATATCTTGCAATTGCAAATTTATGCATACAATTCTGACTTTATAACTCAGAATTGTGAGTTTATATCATGCCATTGTGACTTTTCTCCCTTACAATTCTGAGTTTATATCATACAATTTTGAATTTATAACTCACAACTGTTTATATATCGCAATTCTGACTTTTTCCTCTTGCAGTGCTGACTTTATATCTCACAATTGTGAGTTTATATCTAGAAATTCTGACATTGCGTGATGTAAACTCGCAATTCTGACTTTTTTTTGCATTTGTGAGTTTATATCTCACAATTCTGGCTTCTTTTCTAAGAATTGCAAGTTTATATCTTGCAATTATGATTTTTTTTTGCATTTGTGAGTTTACATCTCACAATACTGACTTCTTTTCTAAGAATTATGAGTTTATATCATACAATTCTGACTTTATATCTCACAATTGTGAGTTTATATCTAGAAATTCTGACATTGTGTGATGTAAACTCGTAATTCTGACCTTTTTTTTGGCAATTGTGAGTTTATATTTCACAATTGTGGGTTTATATATCACAATTCTGACTCGCAATTGTGAGAAAAAAGTCAGAATTGTGAGATATAAACTTTATATTTCACAATTCTGACTTTTTTCTCACAATTATGAGTTTATATCATATAATTCTGACTTCTTTTCTAAGAATTGCAAGTTTATATCTTGCAATTCTGACCTTTTTTTGGCAATTGTGAGTTTATATATCACAATTCTGACTCGCAATTATGAGAAAAAAAGTCAGAATTGTGAGATATAAAGTTTATATTTCACAATTCTGACTTTTTTCTCACAATTATGAGTTTATATCATATAATTCTGACTTTATATCTCACAATTGTGAGTTTATATCTAGAAATTCTGACTTCTTTTCTAAGAATTGCAAGTTTATATCTTGCAATTATGATTTTTTTTTGCATTTGTGAGTTTATATCTCACAATTCTGACTTCTTTTCTAAGAATTATGAGTTTATATCATACAATTCTGACTTTATATCTCACAATTGTGAGTTTATATCTAGAAATTCTGACATTGTGTGATGTAAACTCGCAATTCTGACCTTTTTTGGCAATTGTGAGTTTATATCTCACAATTGTGGGTTTATATATCACAATTCTGACTCGCAATTGTGAGAAAAAAGTCAGAATTGTGAGATATAAACTTTATATTTCACAATTCTGACTTTTTTCTCACAATTATGAGTTTATATCATATAATTCTGACTTTATATCTCACAATTGTGAGTTTATATCTAGAAATTCTGACATTGCGTGATGTAAACTCGCAATTCTGACCTTTTTTTGGCAATTGTGAGTTTATATATCACAATTCTGACTCGCAATTATGAGAAAAAAAGTCAGAATTGTGTGATATAAAGTTTATATTTCACAATTCTGACATTTTTCTCACAATTATGAGTTTATATCATATAATTCTGACTTTATATCTCACAATTGTGAGTTTATATCTAGAAATTCTGACATTGCGTGATGTAAACTCGCAATTCTGACTTTTTTTTTTGCATTTGTGAGTTTATATCTCACAATTCTGACTTCTTTTCTAAGAATTGCAAGTTTATATCTTGCAATTCTGATTTTTTTTCCTTTTTCTCATTTCTCACACTTCTGACATTTTTCCCCAATTCCGAGTTTCTCTCACAGTTCTGACTTTTCAAATATGAGAGAAAAAGTCAGAATTGTGAGATAGAAAGGTCGCAATTATCTTTTTTATTTCGATGGCGGAAACAAGCTTCCATAAATGCTGGCAAACACTGATTCTAAGATTTTAAATCCAAATGCAAACGTGGGCTGCATCTGAAATCCCACTCTTCTGAGTACTGGAGGTACTTCAGGAGCGCTAAAAAAAAAAAAAAAAAAAAAGTACATTCTATATAGTATGAATATAATCTGAACACACTACATCCACCATGATGTAATTATCATGTGACCCACAGGCATCAATTGCGTCGCTTCACTGCCATTCATAAATCCTCTCCCATGGCCTCATGGGATAGTACAGTGTCCATCGTACACACACTTCAGAATCTCGCCGGGAAGTAGAAAGAGTCTGTTATAGTATGTACTATATAAATTTATGTGATTTCAGATGCAGCCATGAGCTTTATGGTGGAATAAACTTGTTTTAATTTGAAGAAATTATGGTTTTGCAATGTTTTTTTTTTAACATAGCATTAATAAATCACAATACAAAATCAAAAATACACCCGAATTTAATAAAAGAATGTTTTTTGGAATGTTTGATAAAACACTGAAGAAATTAATCATCTTGAACGCTTGGATAAAATCTTGAGAAGATCAACATTGCATAATCAAAGTGTTTGGGATTTTGATAAAACTGTGCGCCTGCATTCATCTACAGTAAAAAACATATTGAACTCCGTGAAAAAACATTTCATCCACACTCGCATGCACACTCACGCAAACACACTACAGTTCGACCGGCGTCTCGGCCTGTTCGCTAAACCGCATGGAGAGGTAGTCAGCAGGACGCCTGCGAAAAGATCACCACACAAAAACAAGCACACATAATGAGTCGAAACATGTTTTAATATCTTTTTTTTTTTCAAAGGCACATTCATCCTACAAATGGGCCAATTACACAACAAAAACTGTAAATCCTTATCCTTACAAAAGAGTGCAATACCATACCATATGAATATTTAGATTATCATATTTAGGGTATCATATTATTTATCACGGTACTCCAAGGTACTTAAAAGAATGTTGTGACTTTACTGCGTTACTAAGAATTTATAATTAATGCTATATAAGTGTAAAATGTTCTTAAATGTGAAAATTTTCAAAGTATGTTTTTTCAGTATTTGTGTGTGTGTGTTAAGTGAATCATAATCAATTAATTTAATTAATAAATATTAAAAATCAAAGTTGTTAAAAGTTTTAATCCGTATTAATTCAATGCATCAAATAGCGTGAATAAAATCTATTTAATATTTAAAAACGAAATTCATACTACTTTTAAAATTTCCATAAATAAAATTATTTAATACTTAAAAATAAAAATAGAAAACTATATACCTATAAACTATATAACTATATATATACTATATACTATTTTAAACTGTAATTTGATATTAAATGTATTAATTGGTATACATAAATAAATACTTGAAAATAAAATGATGTTGAAAATGATAAATGATTATAGTATTGCATATTAAACTATATTTTGATATTTAAATTGGCATTTAATTTGAATAATATTTATAACATATATATATATATATATATATAAATATTAAGAAAAACTACTTTTAAACTCTAGATTGATATTATTTAAATTGGCAAATAACTAACAACGCATCACCACAGAGACCGTCAAGCAAAACACTTACATATAAACTGATCTGTCCTCACCTTTTTTTGTACAAGTAGACGAACAGTGCAGCACCCAGAGCGAACAGCAGAAGTGCTGTGAGCACAAGCCCGACCTGCAGCGCGACCGACGACTCCGCTGGACATACAAATGGAAACGTTACTTCTTTAGGCCAGAATAAACCCTGGACCTCCATAAGAGCAAAATTAGCAGTTATCTG